>LNAC01000030.1:5064568-5075106 GCA_002007465.1 Ailurus styani
AAAGAAAGTCAAGCTCTTCCCAGCCACAGGACTTTGGCACATGCCAGCCCCCGGCCTGATGCTCTGCCCCGGCCCCTTCTTCCTGCTTGGGTCCCCTTTCTATGTCACCTCACAGCCAGGGTGCCCCTGGCCACCCCTTCTCCCATCTACTGAGAACCTCCAGTATGCCAGCTCCTACCCAGTGATCCAGTCCAGAGGCTAGAAGATAGTTTTCTCTCTCCACACGTGTGGGTAGATGTAAAGCCTTCCTCTCATTCCCCATGGCCTCTTGTGCTTTCTTAAGCAGAAGCGAGCAGTGATCAACGCGGGACCCAGGTGGTTCCCTGCCAGCGCCTCGGAGACCCCCGCCCCCCACCCAGCAGCCCTCACCCTCGGCACCCACCGGGCCTCCTTGCTTTAGACAGGCTGCCAAGGCCAAGCAAATTCTGAGAATTGCCGAGCAGGGGCCTCTTAGCCATATCAAGAATAAGAGATAGGTCTGCTCTGGACAGACCAGTTCTAATAAGCTAGGGGTGGGCTGGGGTCATAGTCCCTGTCTCGGGGGTGAGGACACTGAGGCCCAGAGTGCCACAGGAAGACCCAGGCTCCTGGGACCCCTCTCCGACCTGAGGGTCTGGCCCAGGGAGGAACTCACGGTCCTGGGCAGGGGGCAGGGAGCTGTCTCAGCTTCAGACCTAACGACACCAGGCCCCAGCAGATCCGTCAGGGAGGGGTGCTGGCAGGACGACGGGGTGGGGAGGGAGAGGGACAGTGGGGCAGAATCATCCTCCACTCCCTGACCTCCCCTTCAGCGCCCCACGCCCCAGCCTGGTGCCTCACCCAGCCACCACCTCCTCCTGCCTGTCACCGCTGAGGGGACCGCTGGGGAGCAGGGGCGAGGAGAGGAGAGAGCAGGGAAGAGAGAACCGGGGAGGCAGCGAGCTCCAGGAGCATCGACCGCATCACCTCAGGTGAAGCCCGTGTCGGCACGCCCATTTTACAGACGAGGAAACCGAGGCCCAGAAAGGTGACTGCCCGAGGTCACACAACCCTGTGAGCAGTCGAGCTGGGATTTAACCCGGGTCTGTCCGCTCAAAGGCCTGTGCTCTTTACACACACACACACACACACACGGGAAAGGAAAGCAAAGGAAAAAGAACACAAGGGACAGAAGGGGAAGAGAATTTAAACCATAAAAGAGAGGAGAAAGGGGAGAAGGCATCCAGCAAAGTGGCAGGACAGTGGGGACCGAGGGGTGGCGGGGTCCCTGAAAGGCAGCAGGCTTCCTGCACTCCCAGCCTCCTCTGGCTCCTTCCTTCGGGGCCTAGAAGCTCGGTGTAACCATGGCAACTCGGCAAACCCCCCAAGTGGGTGACCCTCCGTTAGCAGAGCAGGTGCCCCCCACCAACGCCTCCTGTCTCCGCCCCCCCTTCCCCACCGTCGAGCACGAGACAGGGCTTCCAAACCCACCCAGCCGGAGCCCCCACACCGACGGTCAGTGTCAGTGTCAGCGCCAGTGACCCGTGGGCCCCCGGCCGAGCTCTGCCCGCTGACTTTCTGCACGGCCTCCTGGGGGCAGCAGCTACCTGTGTGGGAAGCCTGGGGGTGGCCGCCTGGGGCGCCTCGGCCCCGGCCACTGCGGACGAGAGCCTGGCCAGCTTGGCTTCCACCTCGGCGAACGGGTCGTGCAGGCTGGGGAGCAGCCCCAGTGTCGCTGGCCGTGGCTGCTCGTCGTCGGGAACCGGCCCGGCTCGCGGCTGGGCTTCGGCAGCCTCCAGGCTGCGGTACTGGTCCGGGACGGGGCTGCCCGTGGCCTTGACCTCGGGCGCGGAGAGCTCCACGGTGGAAGGCTCTGGGGGACCCGGGCAGGCCTTGGCCACGGAGGTGTCGTCGAGCGTGGAAGACTCATCAGACCCCAGCGACGCCTGAGACTTGGAGCTCTCCACCGTGGGCAGCTCCTCGGACCCGGGAGGAAGCTCGGGCTTGGAGCCACCCTCGCCGGGCAGAGCGTGCGGCACGGAGTAGGTCTCGGGGTTCACGGCCGTCTCATAGTGGAATGTGGGGGAGCCCTCAGACCTGTTGGCGAGCTCGGCCCTGGATGTGCCCTGCGCCTTGAGGACCTCCGCCTTGAGGACAGCCTCTGCAAACGGAGACCCCTTTCAGCGTCTTACAGAGGAGGATGAGCGACCCCCTGGGGGCCGGCCCCACGCAGAGCCTCCCAGAGCCCCAAATACTGGCCTCCCGTCTCTGCCCTCTCCTCTATCAGAACTCAGACCCTGTCTCCTTCCTCCTCTTCCAGGAAGTCTTCCCTGACCAGCACCAGGAGCTCTCCATTTTCTGGCCTCTCCAGCCATTAGTTGCCTTGGGGCTGCTCGTCACACAGAAGGTGACTGCCCTGTGGGTCCTGTGGCCTCCAAGGCCAAGAGCTCCTGATCAGCAAGCAGACTTCGCACCTGAGACCCCGAGCGGGGCCCCCACAGGGAGCCTCGCTCAGGGCTCTAATCCACAGATAATGCAAGCTCCATGGGAGTTAAAGGAACACTGCAGATGGTTGTCAGACCAAGTAAAACCACCTGGAGGCCTAATATTCAGATTGGACTGGAGGAACACCCTGAGGACAGAACATGCTGGAACCTGCCCTTCCTCGCCTCTGGGTCTGCCGGCGTGGACGAGACTACAATCCCACAGGCCTCCTCAGGGCTCCCAGCTCATGAGCATTACAACCCACTCACTTCTTTGTCACTGTGTCCTGGGCTCCCCCAAGAGAGTCCTGACATTCCCTTTGCTGAAAGAGGACATCCACTCCCTAGCTCAGCGGCCGGAATCTCTCCAAGCCTCAGTTTGCACCCTGGCAATGTGAGGACTCAGCGCGTCTTCCCTCACTGAGGGAGTACCCAGCACCCAGCACCTGGCACCCAGCAATGCCCAATTGGTCACCCACGATGTGACCAATACTGCCGTAGTTACAAGGGGGATTTTATAGAATTTGGGTGAGTACTAGGAAGTCTGCATGGCAGCACGGGTGTTTGGATGATAGTGGTAGGGTGGAACATTCTAGAATGTCAAAAGGACACAAAAATCTTCAGCAAGGTGCAAGATCTTGCTAAAAATTGAATCCTGGGGCGCCTGGGTGGCTCAGTGGGTTAAAGCCTCTGCCTTCGACTCAGGTCATGATCTCAGGGTCCTGGGATCAAGACCTGAATCAGGCTCCCTGCTCAGCAGGGAGCCTGCTTCCCCCTCTCTCTCTGCCTGCCTCTCTGCCTACTTGTGATCTCTCTCTCTCTCTCTCTCTCTCTCTCTCTCTCTCTCTCTCTCTGTCAAAAAGAACCCCAAAAAACTGAATTCTTATTTTGGGATGTGGTTGCTTTGGTCACAGAGGGGCTTGAAAATAAGAGGAGACTAGAAAATGCAGAAACAGGGGAAAGGAACATGAAATATGGGTGACACGTTGTAATGCTAAGTCAGCCTCGGGCTAGGGCCCAGCCTCGGACCAAGGCTTCACGGATGCAATGCTGGGTGGGTGAGAACACTGCCTGGGTTCCAATCCTGACTCACTTCACCAGCTGTGTGACCATGGACGAATTACTCACCCTCTCTGTGCCTCGGTTTCCTTACCCATAAAATGAGGCTCATGGCGATACCTACCTTGCTGGGCTGTCGTGAGGAGTAACTAGAACGGTGCATAGGAAGTGCTCTATGAATGTCAGTCGGTAAAATGGGGAGGAGAGCCCGCTGGCCACCCTCCCGAGAGCCCGGGCCGGGCGCCCACCTGTCTCCTTACGCAGGTTCTCCTCTAGCGCGGACAGCTTCACGTCGTAGGAGTTGCGCATGGCAGTGATGTCCTCCTCCAGCCGGGCCCTGGACTCCTGCTCCGCCTCGTAGTCGGCCCTCAGCCGGGCCAGGCGCTCCTCGTACTCCTGGGAGTGGGGGGCGCACAGGGTGAGGGGGGCAGCGTCAGACCACGGTTCGCCTTCTCGGTCATTCAAACAACCCGGGAAACACCAATAAGCCAGAAGAACAAAGTTTAAACTGCCTACACAACATGGGGACGAGATTGGCTGGTGAAGGCCCTTCGGAAGTTTATATGCATTTTTTAAAAAGATTTTATTTATTCATTTGAGAGAGAGAGACAGAGAGAGGAGGGCAGAGGGAGAGGGAGACCATCTCCCGCAGACTCCCCCGCTGAGCACAGAGCCCGACTCGAGGCTCGATCCCGTGACTCTGAGATCATGGCTGGAGCTGAAATCAAGAGTCGGATGCCCAACGGAGCCACCCGGGGGCCCCTAGACCGTGTTTCGGTGGCTTCCTATGTTACAGGACAAAGTCGCAGCCTCTCGACTTCACCAAGTCCCCAGAGATCTGGACCGCCCCCCCCGCGACTGCACCTTATTTTTGTCGCACTGAGCACAAGGGCCACTTTCCACTCTTCCACAGGCCCATGTCCCCCTGCCTCGGGGCCTCTGCCCTCGTCCCCCAGCAAGCTCTTCCTTCAGGCCTCAGCTCAGTAACACCCCCTCCCAGCGGCCCTCCCTGACCACCCTCTCAGCACCGACCCCTCCCGCAGCCTCGGGGCCGAGCACAGGGGAGAGAGGGCCTCAGGGCAAACTCCCGAGGCCGCGATCACCTGGAGCCAACCACTGGCCTGGCCGGAGGGATAACCGGGCCCCTCAGGCTTCCGATGCACACCTCCCACGGGCGGGGCCGGGGTTCCAGCTAATGCCAGTACGTGACATTCTGTGCTGTGGAGCTGCCGCCGAGAGAGCCAGACGGATGGGCCGGGGGTGGGGAGGGAGAGCCCCCGCGCACGCGCCCACCTCATCAGGACCCTTCCAGAACAGAGCCCAGAGCTCTACGACGGCACAGACACTATGACCTGGGCCCTCGGGGAAGGACAGAAGGGGACAGAGGATCGGGAATACGTGACTGAGCGCTCTGTGCCACATCTGAGATGCATTTGGGCCCAGGGAAGTGACGTGCCCAGAACCATGCAGCCCTCCACTGGCCACAGGAGACCTCCTCCACCCCATCTGCCCCCCTGCCCTGGCTTCTGCTCCTCCCCAGCGGGGACTCCGGACCTACCCTGCACTTATCCTTCGGCAAGCGCCCCTGGCTCCACCAGCCCCCTCCACAGCTCACTGCCTGCACGGCCCTGGCCCCAGTGTCACCCTGGCTCAGCACTGTCACACCTATACACCAGCAAGACCTGGCTGGAGACGCAGGTGTGCATCCACGCACACACTCACGTGCACACGTGCCCACACGCACACACACAGCAGTACCAACCTCCAGTTCCAGTGGTAGTGTGACCCCAAACCACAGAGGGCCTCTTAAGCCACCGAGTGCCCCTCCTCGGTCCTTCTGCTCTCCCTCCCTCTGCAACCCTCCAGCTCTCCCACTTCCCGTCTCCTGCTTCCCAGAGAACACTGAAGCACGCCCTCAACCATCCCAGCCCACACCTCCCCGTCCACCTGCGGGTCTGCCCGAAAACTCTTCGTCCTCCTGTGACAGTGGACAGACCAGGTGAAGCCAAGCCACCTGCTCAGTGACTTTGCTCCACCCCCATCTCCCTCCCGTAGCACGGACTTCTCTCGAGATCGTCCCCAGCAGTGAGAATGTGCTCTAGTACCCGACACAGAACAACTCTCCCACAGTCCCCTGCGCGCCCCCGGCTCCAGGGCCCAGTGCCAGCAGGGGCTCGGACGTGCTTGCCAACCCAGCCCCCCAAGTCCTGCTTGGTGCCAGTTCCACAGCCCAGTGGTGAGAAGACTCCCCGCAGTTCCCCCTCCCTGGCTGCGGGACAGCCTCCCGGAGATGAAGAAACAGGCCCGAGAGCTTCAACAGCCTGCCCTGGGGCACGGAGCCCACCAAGAACCAGACTTGCAGGATGGAAAAGCTGGGTGGACTAGGACTCCTCTGGTCCAAACTCCCCCCTTCCCTGGTGCGGCTGGGAGACAGAAGCCCACAGAGTCACATCTCGCACTAGTGGCCGAGCCCATCCCTGGCCCGGTGTCCTCGCCGCCCCACACAGGGGCCACTCTGTCATCCTGAGAGTCCTGACTGCTTCCGGGTGGGAAAGGAAAGCACGGTTCCAGGCACATAGTAGGTGTTCAATAAATATGAGAGGTTCATAAGTGAAGTGGGAAGGAAGGCGAGAGGAAGACAGACCCCTTCAAGTCTCCCTCCAAGTGTGGCTCACAGAAGAAACAGCAGGGCCTGAGAGGACACTCGGTGGTGGCCACGGGGCATAGTGCTCGGGCGCAGTGGCCACGGGGCTACCTCGTGAAGATAAGGCCAGCGACCACCATGCCCGGGGCACGAGGACCTGCCAGCCACTGGCTCCTGGGAGCACCCAGCCCAGAGCAGAGTCTCCTCTCTGGTGACCCAGAGGGGGTGGTGACGGCGAGGTGCAGGGTGTCAGCCCCACCCAACCAGGCTCCCTCGGGGGAAGCTTCCATCCCAGCTGCCGGCCAGCCCTCCCAGCCCTGTTTCGTGACTGATGTCACCTGTTGCTACATGATTCCAAAACCCACTCTGAACCCCCAAAACGTGATTCCTCTCATTCTGCGGGCTTGGGCTCAGCCATCCCCAATAGGCTCCCTCCCCAAGCCTCCCCGGGAACCAGGTCTAGGGCTCCAGAGATGGACCTCATATTGGCCCCTCCCCAAGGAGCCTCCAGGCCAGCAGAGGAACAGCAAGGAGCAGCTGAGCTCCCAGAACCTTCTCAGGGCCAGGACAAAGTCCACCTGGGGGCCCAACTGAGCCTCCCCCCAAACACTAAAACCCTCTGCCTGTCATGGGCAGCCCTTAGGGACTCTGGCCGACTTCTCCCAACCCCCCAGCCCACAGGGCCCAGACTCCCAGGCCTTACTCAGTCTGCCCCCACCCCCGGAGGCTGGGCCGCAGGCTCCTACAGCCTCCCCAGGGCTACCAGGGGCCCCAGAGCTCATCACTGAGTTTATAGCTGAGGGGCAGAGGCCCAGCTGCGGACCCATCCAGGGACCCAGTCCCTGCAGAACTGTCGCAGCCTGGCGTTCCTTCTCCGCCAGGAAAAAGCCAGTGTCCCACCCCATGCTCAGGTCTCTGAATGGGGCCTTCAAGTGGAGGACTCTCCAGAAACCAGCAGGGCCTAGAGTCAGGACGGAGCCTAAGCCAGGAGTTAGGGGCTCTGCTGAGTCTGGCTGTGTAAGCTCCCCTCTAGGGATCAGCTCCGTATCTGTAAAGCACGGCATCATTACCTGGCCCGCTGGCCCCCGGAGAAGCTGGAAGGCACACACGGGGAGAGGGAGGGGCCCCCAGGGGACAGCTTTCTCTGGGAGGCCAATACCCCACTATCCACTGGTCAATGTGTGCCTGGGGGCTCCCCACTGCCCGCCCAGCCTGCCCGGCTCTCAGCCTCTGGCTTGTTGGCACCCGAAGAGGGGACCATCTTGTTCCACTCTGCAGCCCCCACCCAGCACAGGCCATTCCCGCCACCAGGAAGGCCTACATTTCCATCAACCCACAGCCACCCCCCTTTCCTATGGTCCGGAAAAGAGACAGCACCCCTGCAGACACCCCACAGCCCTCCCTGTGCTCCCCACATAGGCCCTGATGGGGGATGGACTGCATTCTGGAGTCAGGACCTGAGTTCAGATCCCAACTCAGACTCTACTCAGCTGTGTGACCTTGGGCGAGTCATGGCATCTAGCTCCAAAAAGGAGACTGTGGTACCAAGCCCACGATGCTGGTGGAGGTAAAATGAAATCATTCGGCAGGGGCTCTCCTGCTGGGCCCCACCTACCTGCCTTTCTCCCACTTGCCCGGGGTCTCACCTCCCGGATCAGCTGCTTCTCGGCCTCTGTGTCAGACTGGATCACCGCCGGGGGCACCAGGTTCTCCTGAATCTGAAGAGGGTTTAGGGGGGCCTGACTGGACAGCAGGGCTGGGAGAGAGAGAGAAAGGGGGACTGTGACCAAGCTGCACAGAGTCTGCAGGAACCAAACCTAAATCTGTAGAGACAACCACAGACTTATGCAAAACACACTCCACAGCACTGAATTTATTTCAAGCACATCTCTACGTAAAATACTAATTTACTCAGTCATCCAACAAATATTTCTTGAGCACCTGCATGTTCTAGGCACTGGCGACCCAGCACTGAGCAAAACAGACAAAACTCCACACCCACACTGAGTTTTCAATCAGAGGAAGAAGGTACACACAGTAAATAAGCAAAATGCTAACATGTTACAAGCGGACATGTTCTAGCAAGAGAAAGAAAGCAGGGAGGGTGCTCAGGAGTAAGAACCAAGGGGAGAAAGTGCAATTTAAACAGTGTGTTCAGGGAGGACCTCTTAGATAAGGTAAGGCAAAGGCAAAGGCAGTGACTTGAAGGAAGTAGGAGAGAGAAGCAGGCAGAGATCTTGGGGAAGAGCTTTCCAGACAGAAGAAAGCAGTGAGTGCAAAGGTCCTGTGGCAGGAGTGGGCCTGAACTGTTCCAGGAACAACCAGGAAGTCGGTGTGGCTGGAGCAGAGTAAGGGAGGGAGAGAACAGGTGAAGAGGTGCTCAGAGAGGGAGTGGGGGGATCACAGGGATGCTGAAAGCCATGCTGATGACTTTGGCTTTGACTTAATTAAACAGGCTGGGGAGGTTGGTACTGCAGGGCAGTAAGGGGACTTGCATTTGAACAGGACCTCTCTGGCTGCTGTGTGGCGAGTGGACTGAGGGGGATAAGGGCAGACACCAGACACCTGTTGGAGGGTGGGGGTACCCGCAGTAATTCAGGTGGGAGATGCTAGCGACTCAGGGGACAGCGGTGGACAGATTCTAGACACGTCTTAAAGGTAAAGACAAGATCTGCTGCTGGATTGGATAGAGGTTTGAGCGAAAATGAGAAACCAAGGGCCACTGCAGGGTTTCAGGCTTGAATACTCAGAAGGAAAGGGTTGCCGTCACCTGCGGGGGACCCGCAGGCTGGGGGAGATCACGAGCTCAGTGTCAGACATGCTAAGTTCAAAAGGATCTGGATCTTCAAGTTCAAAAACAGCTGGATGTTCAAGTTTAGAATTCAGAGGACACTGTGTTGCAATTGTTTTTAAAATTGTCTCTATTTTGTGTGTTTGGTATCACGGGGGACTTGCTGGCCAGGGAGAGACGGCCCCTGGCCGGACCAGCTAATTCCCAGAGAAAGCGAATTAACTATTAGCCCACATTTCACCAGCCAACAGAGCAATGCCGAGTCTGCACCCCTTCCACCCCTCTGTCTGACTCACACTCCCAGCCAGGATCTCCCTAAATCCCCTGGGGTCAGGACCAGACAGGCAGGGACTGTGCCTGTGCCCCCACCCACTGGAATCCTTCAGACCAGCCCGTCCTGGGCTCCAAATCCAGCTCTGGCTCCGGATCCCCCTCGCTCCTCCCTGCCTCCTGACCGATGCTGGTGCTCCCCGCCCCCAACACCATGGCCCTGTGCGGTGCTCCATCCTCATTCTAGTGTGACACTGACCTCTCCGAGGGCCCACTCAGGCCGCTTTATGAATGAAGACCTGGACACAAACCACACGGCCAGGCTCATGGGGGGAGGGGGGCACATGGGAGCCAGAGCCCAGGGACAGTGTTTAAAGCCACTAGGTGAAGCCACCTCCGGAAGGAGTATGGAGAGAGGAGAGCTCCGGGGGGTGAGCAGGGGCAGAGGTGGGGAAGCAGGGAAAGAGGAAGAAGGCAGACTGCTGGTGAAATCTCTCATCGTGACGCTCAAGGCCCACTCCGGCCCAGCACATCTAGCCCTTACCTGGCTGTCCCCCGGGGCCTGGCTCAGCAGGCCGCCAGCACGACTGCTTGTTCCCCAAATGTCCCTTACAGTTTGGTGCATCTTTGCACACTCTGGCCACTCCCATCCTGGCCAACAGGGAGACCTCTCTGCCTCCAAGACTCTGCTCAATCACCCCCTCCTCTGTGAAGCCTTCCCTGACTGCTCACACCCTACCCCCAGACAGACTTGGTCACTCACATACCCCCTTCTGCCCTGCAGTGGCCAGTTCGGCTCTCTGACCTATGTGTACTTGAGGGTCTGCTGGAGTGTCCTTCTCCCCCAGGAGACTAGATGCCCACGAGGCAGAGCCTGGATCAGATTCATCTCTGGGCTATCAGTGCCCAGCGCAGGTCCACACATGGGGGGCTGCTCAGTGAGCTTTGGGTGCATGGATGGGTGGGTGGATGAGTGGAAGCACAGATAAAAGGACGGATGACAGCGTGGAGTGAATGGATGGATGGATGGATGGATGGATGATGGATGGATGGTAGGATGGATGGGACAGGTGGACAGAATGCATGAATGGATGGGGGGACTGAATGGATGGGTGGATTAAATGGGTGGATGATGAGTGGATGGATAAGTGGGTAGATGGATAAATAATGGAGTGGGTGGGATGGTGGGTAGGTAGATGGAAGGGTAGGTAGTTGAATGGGTAAATGGGTAGGTAGGTAGATGGATGGATGAATGAGTGGATGGATGCATGGGTGGGTGGATGGATGGATGGGTAGGTGAGTGGATGGGTGGATGAATGGATAGGTGGGTGGG
>LNAC01000030.1:5079094-5095483 GCA_002007465.1 Ailurus styani
ATGGGTGGGTGTGTAGATGGGAGGGTGGGTGGGTGGATGGGAGGGTGGGTAAGTGGATGGGTGGATGGGTAGATGGACGGGTAGATGGATCAATGGATGGGGGTAGATAAATGGGTATGTAGAATGGATAGACAGAGAGGAAGGTGGGTAGGGAGGTGGATGAGTGAATAGACAGGCTCAGGCTCTCCAGTGCTCCCTTCCCCAGGGGACTCTCAGGTAAAGAAAACCTTAGAATTTGCAAGGACCCCACAAAGCCTGAGCTGCGCAGAGAGACCTCCACTTGCCAATGACAGCCAAACCCCTGGGTGTGAGCGCTGCGATCACAAGGTGCCTAAGTGGGGGTGGGGGTGGCATGTGGGGGGAGTGAGTCACCCGGCTGCTCGGCAGCTCGGTGTCGCGGTGCTGCCACAGAGACAGCAGGCACACAGGTGGGAAGGAGGCCTGGAGGCGGCGAGCAGCCCGCGGCTGACGGACCGGACCAAACGGACCCCTTCCCGAGCCCCCGAGGGAGCAGAGAGCCTCCAGCCATCACCAAGCAGGCTCTCTCTGACTGTTCAAAAGCCATGCTCCCCGGACGCGGAGAGGAGAGGGGCTTTGCTTCCGAGTCCCTGGGACGGGCAGCCAGAGGCGGAAGACTAAGTGGGGGGAGCCTTTGTCCCCAGCCCTGGGCCTTCCTGCCCCGTCCTCCCCCAGCTACGCACCCGACAGGCTGCCGGGGCTCATCTGCTGGGCCAGGATCGCCTTCAGCTTCTTGATTTCCTCCTGGTACTCGCGCAGGAGGGCGTCCTTGGGGTCCTCGTTGATGCGCGGCTCGTTCTTGATGTTCTTGGCCCGGTTGGCGTAGCGCAGTGTGCTGAGCGTCTCGTCGTAGTTGTTGTCGGCGGGCGACAGGCAGGCCACCATCAGCGTCTTCGTGTTGCCGCCCAGCGAGTCCTGCAGCAGCCGCGTCAGCTTCGAGTCCCGGTAGGGGATGTGCTTACAACGCCCGTCCACCAGGGCCGAGATGACGTTGCCCAGGGCCGACAGCGACAGGTTGATCTTGGTGGCCTCCTTGAGCCGCTCCCCCGTGGCGCCCGTCTTGGCCTGCCGCTCGCTGCCCGCCAGGTCCACCAGGTTCAGCTTGCCGGCGCGGAGGTGGTCCTTGCCCCGCTCGTCTGTGGACGGACCAGACGGAGGGTGAGGGGCTTTTGGTGAGCCCTGCGTGGGGCGCTTAGCCACCAGGCACCGTGCGCTCCCACCGCCAGTCACACAGGAACCCCTGAGAGAGGCGCTATCACCATCCCCTTCTTACAGAAGAGGAAACTGAGGCTCAGGAAAGCATCTAACTGGCCCAAGGTCACACCGCTGCTAAGTGGCAGACCCAAGGTCAGAACCCAGGGCTGCCTGACTCGGGGAGCAGCGGCTGGAAGGTCCAGACTATTCTCTGAGCCCAATGGGGACGTCTTTCGGTGACCGCAAGAGCTCCCCCAGACTTCCTGTGAGGTCAAGAGTGGGGGATGTGACTGGGTCACCCAGGGCCTTGCATCCTTGCCTGCAAAAGACATTGGCTTTGGAGGCTCTTGGACCGGGTTTCCGATCCAGGCCCGCCTCCACCTTGCTGTGTGACCCTGGCAGAACCATGCACCTCTCTGGTCCTCAATTCTCACAGCCACAAAATGAGACTAACGGCAGCTCCCCGCCTGGGCCGGCTGTTGGGAGGAGTAAAGGAAAGGGAGGGCACACTTTGACAGAGCTGACACAGGGCCCAGCACACAGCAGGGGCTCGTCCTCGCTGAGAACAAGCCCGGTTCTGCAGTGACCAAGGCTGTGTGGACAAGGTGGACCCCAGTGTCGAGGGTGACAGGAGTCGGGCACTGGCCGGTAACAGGGGCTCAGAGCACAGGTTTTGAAGGCACAGATCCTGGGGGTCCAACTTTGATTCTATTCTTAGTAGCTATGAAACTTGGGGAAAACTACTTGACTCAGTTCTCACTGAGATGGGAGGGGGGAGGCAGGCGGAGGGGCCGGGGGCTTCCTCCTCGGTCTCCTGCGGGTTGAAACCAGACCTGGACTTGTGCTGCCCATGCGTGCAGCAACCTGGAGTAAAGACATAGCAAGTCCGGCTGGTACCCAAGAGAGGCTTGGACACATGAGGGGCTTGAGGTTTGGGCTATCTTTTTTTTTTTTTTTAAGCATCAGCAGGACGGAGGCACTGGGAACCGTGCTCTACGCAGAATGAACCAGGAGCCTTAAACAAGTTTGTACCCTTCGTCCCAGGAAGTCCACTCCTGGAAATGTTATCCGAGGAGATGACTCCAAAAGCAGAAAAGGCTTGGTGCACCAAGATGTTCATCGTAGCAGTATTTACAGCACCCCAACACAGGAAACCACCTTACTGCCTTCTAAGGATTGGTTAGAAAAGCGCATGAGAGAGGCGCCGTTCTTCAGCCGGCACCTGGGTCACAAAGACATGGCAGGAACGATGCTCAGGGATGGCGCAGGGGATGGGATGCAGGGGAGAAACTAAATACAGTGTCAGGGTTTGATTGTGTTTATAAATTTCATAAGATAAAAAGGACCAAAAAACCCCAATAAGCTCCGATGCTAATAGATGTGTGTATGAGTAACTTTACCTATCTTCCTCTAATTCCCTAAATAGCTTTATTGAACTTATTTTATAATGAGAATGACAACATCTTTTAAATTTGTTTACAAGCATCTGGGTGGCTCAGTTGGTTAAGTGCCTGACTCCTGATTTTGGATCAGATCGTGATCTTGGGGTCATGAGATGGAGCCCTGCATCAGGCTCCACGCCTAGTGTGGAGTGGGCCTGAGATTCTCCCTCTCCTGCCCCTCCCCCACTCATGCACTTGCTCTCTAAAAAAAATTTAAAAATAAAAAAATTAATTTGTTTAAAAGCCTGTTTCCAGGCAGCCTGCCCCATCCTTCAAACCCTTCTGCAAAGACCAAGAGGCACCCCCAAAGGCACTCTGTCCTCCTCCCTCCAGATCTGTCCTCACCTGCCCTGGTCCCTGCCCCCGACGCACAGCCTCACGGCAGGATGCCATGACCTCACTGACCCTGGCCAATCCGTATCAGCACCCTGGGGAGACTCAGAGCCAGCAAGCACGGCCAGGTCACCACACATGCAGAGTGATGGCGTAGGAGGTACCCCAGCTTTGACCTTGGGTCGGGGATCTCTCCAGAATTATGTTTCTGATTGGGCCGAGGCTGCTTCCTGCTGCAGTACTCTCGAGGGTTCTATTCATGATGGACTTGCAGGCAGCTGCTGTGTTATTGGGAAAAGCCCAGATGTCAGAGAGACCGGGGTTCGAATCCCAGCTCCCCCAGTTATCAGTGGGACCCTGCACAAGCAAACCACTGCACCTCTCAGAGCTTCAGTTTTCCCGTCTGTAAAATGGCAATGCGAACGCCTGCCTCTAGGACTCCTGTGGGCTGTAAACAGAAGGAAGCCTGTGACATGCTTAGCACAGCCGCTATGGGCAGCCAGAAATAAATATGAATTCCTTCCCTTCCTCTTCCCTTCCTCTTCCCTTCCTCAGGGACTTTTCTAGACAGGGGGATGTGGGGGATGACTGAAGGGTGGGGAGCACTGCAGAGAAAGAGGAGACTCCGAAAGATCCAGGCAATACACGCTGGGGACAGAGTTCTGGGATCGAGACCCAGCTCTGATGCTTTCTAGTTGCGGGACCTCAGTTTCCTCATCTGTAAAATGGGGACGATGCTCGTAGCCACCTCCTGGGCTGTGGTAAGGAGCAAATGAGCTAATGCACAGAAACTGCATGGCGCATAGTAGGTGCTCAATATGAGCTGCCAGCAGCAGTATTGTTGTTGATTCTGCCACTCATCCTGGAAACCTGGGCCCTAGCTCAGGTTGCCTGGGTAGTCTCCAGGCAGTTCGAGCACCTTCTCCTAGTTTCAGATGGGGCCCCCGAGGCCCTGGTGGAGGGTCTCGGCGCCTGGCTCCAGCTACCCCGCCCACAGCAGCCCCACATACCCACGGCGTAGATCTCAATGCTGATGGTGAAGATGGAGTGGGAGCGTGAGGAGTCCTTGTTCATCAGCGTGTAGCCCACCGAGCGGTTCTTCCAGCCCATCTCCATGATGTGCTCACACTGGGCCACGCTGTGCACCGTGTGCATGGAGAGCCCCTTCACGTACACCCCCTTCTCCGGGTGCTCCTTCAGCTGTGGACGGGAGGGACGGGTCAGAGCCTGGTGGGACCAAGGACCCCCAGAGGACCCAGAGAAGGGCCCAATCCAGGTTCCCTCCACACCCCTGCAGCGCAGGGGGGCACCTCACGGTCCCTGCAACAGGCAGGGGCTTTGCTCCAGGTGGAACCAGCCTCAAACCCACCCCACCGCTTCCTTGTTGTGGGACCTTGAGCCAGGAACTTAACTTCTCTGGGCCTCGGTTTCCACATCCATAAAATGGGTATGAGATACCCATCTCTTAAGGACATGGTGAGGATTCGGTCAAATAAGGCCCGTCCAAGTCTTGGCACAGGGCTTGGCAGGTGGCAAGTGCCCCGTAAGGCCAGGCGCTGCCCACATATTGGTGGTGGTGTGATTATCATGAAGGGACATTCTAGCCTGGGTGCTCAGCTTCCTAGGCCTGACCCTGTAGTCCCCCGGGGCCTCGGAGGGAAAGCTGCTCTTTTGCCCTGTTGACCCAGCTCCTGATCGCCTCTCTGCTGTGGCTCCAGGGAAACAGAAACATTCCCAGGCCCTTGGGTCGTGGCCGGCAAAGGGCCATTTGCTGCCCAGAACTCCCACTGGCCCCCAGCTCAAACCGGCCTCCAGCCCTCAGCGTGATGGCAGCGAGTAAATTAATTTATCTGACTGCTCCCTGCTTCCTCTCCAGCCGGCCAAGTTGTTTTGTTGCTGACACAGAGCTGTGAAATGCAATATTTTTCAAGTGTGAGGAAATAAAACCACTCTGGCGAGAACAGAATGAATTAGGACAAATCATCTCCCTGCTGGTCTGAGCCACAGAGGCTCAGGTGCTTTGCTCCAGGCAGCTCTGGGGTCCCACGTGGGGCCGGGCCCCCGCTGAGTGGAGTAGGGTGGGTGGGCACCCAGGCTCCCCCTATCTGCTCAAGTGCGGAGAAACACCCAGACCCAGACTGAAGGACTGGAAAAGCAACTGAGGCACGACTGGGAAGGGTCATGACTTCAGACTGCTGAAGGTCATGGAGCGATTAGTATCAGAGAAGCAACGGGGTCCCCAGGGACGGAAGGCTCCATATGGAGAAACTGAAGTTTGAAATGACAAAGGGCTGACCGTGACCTAGGACGTGGGGGTGAGGCTGGAGCACCAAGGCCAGAAGCAGGAGACCCTGCCAACAGAGGGTGAGGGCCTGAAACGCTCTGGCAGAGCCTCTGGCTCCCATCACCGCCCCCACCCCCGCCCCCCACAACCCCAGGACCTGGAAGCCGCCTGCACACACGGGCCCTGGGCCGCGGGGAGTGAGCGGTTGCTCCTGGCCTCAGCCTCGGGGAGCAGCAGGCTCCCGGTCTCCTAGGTAAGAGGCCTGGCTCTGCCACTTGCTGGTTGGAGAAGTCAATTTGCCTCTCTCCGCCCTGGTTTCCTCTTCTTGTCTGATGATAAATCCTACTTCTGCAAGACCACCAGGAGGACTGAGAAGAGGATGGAGCTAAAAGCCAGTCCAGAGGGTCCACGGAGGGGCGCCGCCAGCAGAGGGCATGGGGTGGCCTCAGGAGCAGGGAATGGGGCGGGGAGGCAAGCCCTCCCGCAGCGATGCCACTGCCCTACTTTTAGGCCCTGGAAGGCTTGTCCCCAACCTCATGATCCCCCATGATCCTGACCCCCCTCAGTCTCAGCCCTGCTCTCCCAGGGGGGGCCCGAGTGCCCAGGTAAATACTCCCTGCAACCCAGCCCAGAGCCTGGGCGCCATAGCAACGGCTGGGCTGCAGCTGGCAAGGGGCAGGTGCCCCAGGGAGGAGGGGCTCCTAACACTGCCCCCAGTACACGGAGAGGCCCCCGAGGGCTTCCCCTCCACCAACCAGGGTGGGCTGGTTCCCTGAGGCTGGTTGGTGGTGGTGTCCGGGCCGATCTACTCACCTCCAATTACCAAAACCATCAGGCCCTGTGGGAAGCATGGGTTCAGATCCCGTGCTGCGGGGCCGGGCCACCTGGACTCAAATCCAGCCTCACCCTTTCCTGACTGTGTGCCCGGGGGCTGGTCTCATCCAGGCGCACTGAGCCTGTTTCCTCCTCTGTAATAAAGGATCAGAGCAGCAACCCCCCCCCACACCAAAGGCTGTTCTGAGGTTCCCAGGAGCGCCCATCTGCACCTTCTCCAGGAGACGGCGGGTCAGACCCCCCCACCCTGTGCCTCGGTGGGGAGTGTCTCGGGGGGCATCCGCACCAGCAACGCCAGCACCCCCTCGCCCCCGGCAGCCTGACTCACCAAGCCTGAGGCCTGGGGCCTGGATGGGGCAGGGGCACAGCTGCCAGCCCTCAGGGCCTGGGTCACTGAGGCCATTCTAGGGTCCTGGCTGTGGAAGGAGGGGNTAGATAGGGTCCTGGGTGTGGAAGGAGGGGAGGCGGGCCCCCAGCTGCCCCCGTGCAGGTTGGCAGGGGGCCCTGATCCCCCAGGCTGGCCTTTTGGGACTGACACGTGACAACGTCCCGTGCCTTCCTCCTCCTCCCCCTCCATTTCCCTGCCTGGGGACTGAGCTGTGACTCAGCTGCTCTCGCTCTAGCTCCAGGATAGAGAAGACAGTAGAAGGACTGCAGGTGGGCGGCTGGAGGTCCCGAACCAGAAAAGGCAGAGCGCTGCTGTGTTTGTCGGGAGCTGAGGCGGAGGGGCCGGGCCAGCCCGTCAGGATGGGGCCTGGGGCGGAGGGGGCGTCACACCCGTGTGGACCTGCTGCAGCACACGGCCCGGCACCTGGCACCCTGAGGTCTTCCCAGGCTTCGATGCATGAATGGGTCACCAGCTGGATGCGCTTTCCTCGGCTGGAACCCCGCTACTGGCTTCTTAGTGCCCTAGGGGTTCTCTATACGGCTGACCCCAAAACATTCTGGAAGGAAAGCCCCTCACCACTCAGATCCCACAAGTTCTGGTACCAACACCCTTACTAGTCCTTAGCTGTGTGGCCTTGGTCACGTCACGCCCCTTCCCTTCCCTTCCCTGGGATTCAGTTTCCTCATCAGGACTAGGAAACAGCCGACTAGAAGCTCTCTAATAGGTCTTTCCAGCTCAGATTCATCGGGATTTTTCCACAGTAAGGCCAGAACAAACACATTTTTCAAGACAGCTGCTCCCTGGGANGGGTCTTTCCAGCTCAGATTCGTCGGGATTTTTCCACAGTAAGGCCAGAACAAACACATTTTTCAAGACAGCTGCTCCCTGGGATCTGATCTGTTCACTTGGATCAAAGCGTGGTCGCAGGTCAGAGAGGAACTCACAGACCCCCACCCCCGCAGTGGGGGGGGGGACCAGGGACAAGAAGGAGGCTCAAGCCAAGTAGGGAAAGAGCCCTGCCCCCTCCACGTGGGTAGGGATCGTGGGGGAACCAGGTGATTCCGACATCCTGTCCAATCTAGAGGTCACCGGGGGTCAGGAGGACCAGGAGGCTTTGGGAGCAGCCCCTCCACCTGGTTCTGCCCCCTTCCCATGCCTGTCAAGGCACGGGCCCTGGGGAGACTTAAGCAGTTTGTCACAGAAAATGTCCAACCCTGGGGATGCCCGGGTGGCTCAGTCCGTTGACAATTGAGCGTCTGACTCTTGGTTTCGGCTCAGGTCACGATGCCAGGATCTCAGGGTCCTGAGATCAAGCCCTGCGCTGGGCTCCATGCTCAGCGCAGAGTCGGCCTGGAATTCCTTCCCTCTTCCTCCCCCTCCCTGCCCGCTCGCTCTCTCACTCTCGCTCTCATAAATACATAAATAAATAAAATCTTTTAGAAAAAGAAAGAAAATGTCCAGCCCTGACTCTGTGGCTTCCTAGCCCCAGGCAAGTCACCTTCTCTTTCTCAAACTGTTTCATCAGTAAAATGGGAATCTCCATGGCAACGTTTGGGGGGGTGATGCTCCCCCAGCTCGAGCATTCTGACTCTGAAGGAGGTGGGCCTCTTGGGAGGTCCCCTGGTCCCTTGGTCAGATAAAAAGTGTGGGAGTCAGGGGCGCCAACCGCATCCTGGCCTCAGGACTGGCTCAGCCTCTGCTCCCCACCACCCCCCGCACTGGCCTCTCCCCCTCGGACCTGACCTGCCCCCCGCCCCCAGCATTTAAAGAGTCCCAGAGAGGACACAGAATCCAGGCCTCCCACTCAAGCCAAGACCTGGGTCCAGCCTTGCCACCAACTGGCTGTCTGGTCCTGGCAGGTCACTTGACCTTGCTGGGCTCCCCAAAGGATCAGTCAAGTTCTGCCTGTCTTGACCCCCTCAGAGCTGCACGTTGAACACCTTCTGTGCGCTGGGCTCTGGGAGCGGCTCATGCTTGCTGCTCTCTTCAGTCCTCACTTTGTAAGGGTCATGTCACCGGACCCCTTGCAAAGAGGAACAAAGTCCCAGAATCTGAGGCCACAAACAGCCGTGAAATGGGATGTTTGAGATCCCGGATCTTGAAGTCAGACAGACCTGGGTTCAAGTCCAGTTTTGGCCACACACAGAGGCAAGTGAGTTGACCTATCTAAGCGTCCCTTTCCACACGGAGAAACTGGGGACAGCAGCTACCCAGCGGGACCACTGTGCCTAAAGCAGGCTGCGAAGAGTACTCAATAACCGATAATCATTATCATCTTCCTTCTAGCTTTTGGGGCCCTTAGAGATTTTCAAAGGAATTTTTTAGAAGTAGAACCCATTTTTTGAATGAAATCTATCACAAAACTCCATCTACTTCACCGATACAGGTGGCCTGACCCTAGGTAAGGTCCGGTCCCCCACTGTATGTTCGGGGGTAGGCCTGTGAGCCCCTCCCCTGGAACAGGGACTCCGAGAATCCTCCAAAATTCAAGTTCAAAAAGTCCCCACTCTAGTCTGAACTGGAGTCTGCGGCTCCAAGATCCCTTCCTTGTGCTTCTGAGGGAGCACCAATGCCAGCCTCCCCCCTCCCTCGGCCCTCCCTGCCCCGGCCACGTCCGCACCCACCTCCAGCTTCTGCTTGGTGTCAGCCCCCAGCAGGTCACGGACATCTTCATTGTAGATCTCCAGGTAGGAGGCCCGGACCAGGAACTTGGTATTCTCTGCACACTGCAGGGCGTGGACAGGGACAGCCAAGACGCCTGAGTGCCTGCTGCCAACACTGACCCTGCCCCCTACGCGTTCTGCAGCCAAAAGGATATGGGGCGCCAAAGTCAAGGGGAGGAGAGTCCCCAATCCCTCCTGGCCCCGCCTGCCTGCCTGGCCAGCCTCCTGCCCCTCCACTCCAGCTCGTGGGCCCCCAGCCTCCTCTGACCTGCTTAATTCTCATATTGCTCCTGCCGGATGCTCTCTCCACCGCCTCATGGGAAAGAAAGTGGGAGAGAACTCCCCATTAGTCGGTTAGAGAAACTGAGGCCAAGGTAAGGACCAAGCACTGGCTGTGGTCTGATCCCTGCTTGTTAATGCTCCTGGGGGTGGAGGGAGGGCACAAAATGAGTCCTGGGAGCAGGTACGGTAGGCTTTGCGGCTGACCGGGGCTGCAGTTCCCGCTCTGCCACCTTCCCGAAGCAGGAATCTCTGCTCATGGCCAGGAATGGCCACCAAGGCCATTCTCACCTGCAGCCGGGACACTGGGATCAGCGGTCTTGCCCAGCATAGAAGGGCCATAAGTGGGCTTCCCTATCTCGAAAATGGGGACCGTGGAGATCTCCTGGGCAAGGGTGAGGGTTCGGTGAGATAATGATGCAAAGGGCTTTGCATTAGGCTTGGTCTGTAGCAGCTGCTTAATAAGAAAGAAGGCTCTGATTGTTACAACCCCTTCTCAGGCCGGTGCTCTGGACTCTGGATCATCGGGTCCACGTGGGACAGCAAATAAAATATTAAAGTCCAAAAATGTCAGGAGAAAAACATGGAACTGGGAGGCAGAGTTTTCTCACTGTGATGCTCTTCTCCCATCCCCCTTTCAGAAGCCGGAGGCTGCCTCTGCTGGTCTGCGTCGGGTCTCCGATGTGCTCAGAGTCCGCGCTGCGGGGCACCGGCGCTCCGGGACCCCTCGCCGGAATGTCTGGGGAGCCCCCACGCCCTGAGCACTGTTCCTGCCCCTTCCCGCCGCGAGGCCCCTACCTGGACACTCTCGAAAATGTGCTCGAAGGCCCTGGGGATGATGCCTCTCTGGGAAGGTGGGTCCGGCAGGCCCTGCATGGTGAAGGACTTCCCGCTGCCCGTCTGACCGTAGGCGAAGATGGTGCCATTGTAGCCCTCGGTGACACCCTGCATGGGGGACCACATGCTCAGCTGGCTGGGCCCAGCAGAACTCGGCGCCCCTCCCTGGGTCTCACGACGGCACCCAGCCAGCAGGCAGTGCAGAGATGAGTGAGCCCCAGCTCTGCCCCCAAGGAGCTCACCTCCTGGTGGGGAGACCGACACACGCAAGTGATCCTCACAACCAGGCAAGCGTGCAAGGAGAGGGAGTGCGAGGAGGGCATCACAGAGCCTCCTGAGGGGTGCAGAGGGGAGGTGAGGGGGGATGGGCGGTGGGGGGAGCTGCAAGGTGGCTCGGGCTTCCAGGTGTCAGGAAGCGGAGGGCTTTCCAGGCTGATGGAGCATAGGGTAGGCAGAGGCGGAGGGCAGGTGGAGCGGGGAGGAGGGGAGGGAAGAAAGGAAGGAAACCAGAGCAATGAAGTCGGTCTTCATTCGCAGACACATTTATTCATTCCATAGGCGCGGGCACCACGCTCCAGCTGGGGACACAGTGATGAACAAGGCACGACCCCAGTCCCTGCCCTTGCACCGCTCATGAGCTCATCGATTCTAGAACTCAGCGTGGGGGAGGGGGAAGCCTGTGTCAGCACCGGAGAGCTGCTCCCGGGCCCCGAGGGCTCACCTGGCATCTACGCCCAGCGACACTGCAAAGACCCATCCTGTGGACCACCGTGGGCCTCAGGTTCCCCAGGGACGGCTGCTGTAGGAGACCCGAAGTCACCAGTCACAGCTTCCCTGAGGACTAGGCCTCATTTTTATGGGCACAACTGGACGAGCCCCTCTCCTTTGTCCAAGGAAGCCCTGAACACTGTGTGGGTTCCTGCTCCTCATCATGTGGGGGGGGGGCTGTACGCACGGACAGCCCTCTGCGGGGGGCGGGGAGGCGGGAGGCCAGGGCAGACCGGTCACCTGCTGGGGTCCTCAGAGCCGGGGACACTTGCAGCCCCGGGATCAACGTGGTGCAGGGCCCAGAATATCAGTGTCACCCAAACCCGCAGAAGGTGTTCTCCACGAAAAGAGAGGTTGCTTCACTGTCGGGTAGGGGAGCCACCAGCCATGCTAGCAATGGGCCCAGTGGGACCGAGGAACTGAACTGATTTGATTTGATTTAGTTCATTTACATTTAACTGAAGCAGTATAAAATGTTTTTCCATTAAACATCACTTTATTTGTTGTTTCATTTCATTTTAACTGTTGACACTCTAGCATCTGCACGGAGACATGCTACAATGTAAAACACAGCCAAGTTCAAAGACTCTGCATGAAGAAAGAATGGAAAATATCTCACTGTTACTGTATAATGATGACATTTATCAGTATGTTTTCTTGAAATAATATTTTGGATATACTGGCTTAAATAGAATCTATTATTAAAGCTAATTTCACTGTGTTTCCTTTCCCTATTTAAAATGCTCAGTTGGGGGCGCCTGGGTGGCTCAGTGGGTTAAAGCCTCTGCTTTCGGCTCAGGTCATGATCTCAGGGTCCTGGGATCGAGGCCCGCATCAGGCTCCCTGCTCAGCGGGGAGCCTGCTCCCCCCCCCCCTCTCTGCCTGCCTCTCTGCCTCCTTGTGATCTCTCTCCCTCTGTGAAATAAATAAATAAAATCTTTAAAAAAATAAAAAAATAAAAAATAAAATAAAATGCTCAGTTGGTTGAGCGTCTGACTCTTGGTTTAGGCTCAGGTCATGAGGCTCAGCTCGTGATATCGAGCCCCATGTGGGGGCTCCGTGCTGGGCATGGAAGCTGCTAAAGATTCTCTCTCTTCCTCTCCCACTGTCCTTCACCACTGCTCACGCTCTCTCTAAAAAATAAAAAATAGGGATGCCTGGATGGCTCATTGGTTGAGCGGCTGCCTTGGGCTCAGGTCATGATCCCAGGGTCCTGGGATGGAACCCCCAGTCAGGTTCCCAGCTCGGCAGGAAGCCTGCTTCTCCCTCTCCCTCTCCAACTCCGCCTGCTTGTGCTCTCACTCTCTCTCTCAAATAAATAAATAAAATCTTTTAAAAAAAATTTTAAAAATTAAAATTTTAATTTTAAAAAATTAAGTTAAAAATTTAAAAAGTCACACCTATCACAAATCATATATATGTATATAACAACAAATATCTTAATAAAATAAAGTGTGGTTATGAGAACACTTGAATTAAGTATGTAGTTCAAGTTACATTTGTACTGGAAATCCTTGCTCCAGAGCTGGGCTCTTCAATGTGGCGGCCACTAGCCACATGTAGTCATTCAAATTTAACTTGACTTTAAACAAAATTAAAATTCAGTCATTCGGTAGCACTAGCTCCATTCAAGTGCTCACCTGCCGCTGATGGCCGGTGGCAACCCAGATACGGAACGTTTCCACCACTGCAGAAAGTTCTGCAGAACGGCTGATTATTTAGGAGCAAGGTAGAAAACAAATTTGCGTGCATTTTTAAGGCAAAGCATAAGATTTCAAAAAAGGTTTTGCCCATCAGGTGATACCTCCAGAGCTGCAAGGGACAAACTTGCCCGCAGAGCAGGTCCTAACCTTAGGCCCCTCTCTTCCTCCCCTCTGGAACCAACCAGCGGACTTCCAGGATATCAATGGCTAACGGACTCTCTTTTTAACTTGCTGTCATCCTCAGCAAGAATTCCCATGAAACGGCATTACAGGCCGGATGTGCTAAGTACTTTTCCTACTTTACATTAAACACGTAACTATTGCAACTGAAATAAAAAGCACCGTCTGGGGGCGCCTGGGTGGCTCGATCGGTCAAACGTCTGACTGCTGATTTCAGCTCAGGTCATGATCTCAGGGTCTTAGGACTGAGCCTCCTTTTCTCCCTCGCCCTTTGCCCCCCGCTCCCGCTTGTGTTCTCTCTTTCTTTCTGAGGTAAATAAATAAGGCTTAAAAAAATTTTTTTTGAGAGCATCTGTCCTAAATTGCCTCATGTCCTCCTTCCACCCCCTTCCAAGCACACCACTGAATGTCCCATCCGGGGACCGAATCCTATGGCTTCTACTGCACTGATGTCTGGGCATGGTAGAATGATACCTGGCCCATGGGTGGGCTGGGGGCAGCTCATGAGGGGCAACTCCAAGGCCGTGGGCCTGAAGCCAGGAGAAGGGGCAGATGGCAAAATCACTGGCTGGGAAAGAGCCTGCCGACCAGGCAGCAGGCCAGGCACAGGGGTGAGGAGCTCTGGTGAGAATGCGCTGAGTAAGTGGAGGGGTAGATCTGGGGTGGGCAGCCACCAGGAAAGCTAAAGAGATCACCCAGGGACAGAGATCAGGAATAGGGACTGGATTTGAGGGTTGGTGAAGCAGGAAAGAAAAGGGCAGGAAGGGGCAGTCAGAAGTGCTGGGGGCTTTGTGAAATAGGGATCCAAAGGCAAGGCCTGGAAGGGAGGCCCCACAGAGGTGGTAGAAGTCCCGGGAGAGCCTTGAAGCCGGCTCAGTGCCCCACCGGGCAGACCCACGGCGCCCTGGCCCTAACGGGCTGCTTGTGGCTCAGAGTCACCTGAGCTGTGCTTTGCATGCTGCTCATTTAATGGGAGGCAGCAGGATGGAGCACGGGACCAGGCACCGTGCTGGGAATCAAAACCACCCCTAACTCATTCTGTGATACTCCAGGCTTCAGTTTTGCCACCAAGAATGAGGACTCCGGCTCTATACTTGTCCCCAGAGTCAAACGCAGGCCTCCATCTGGAAGGCTCTTGCCTCCGCCTTCCTACATGGCCTACTCCTCTCATTCTTCAGGTCTCAGCTTAAACCTCACCACTTTCAGGAAGCCCTCCCAGCCTTCCGCTCCCTTCCCATGCCCTCCAAGCCCAGGTTCTCGAGCTGCCAACATGCCCCACGCTTCATCTCCCCTTCATCACCTTGGATTGTAGCTATTAGCTTAGCTGCTCCTCCCCCTGATCATGAGCTCATGGAGGGCAGAGCCCATGCCTCCTCCGGGGCTGTGCTCCCCAAGCCAAGGACGGGCCTGGTGTGGAGCTGCTACTCGCTAGCTGAAGGGATGAATGAATGAAAATGAGCTTCTGTCGTACTGAGTTTGAGGCTCTGGGGGATGTCCAGAGGCAGACATCTGGCAGAGAATCCCACATAGTGGGGGAACTCAGGACAGAAGGAAGAACCAGAGAGGAGACGTGATAGAAACACTGTGTCCTTAGTGTCTCCCACCCGGGACTGGGGTTTCCTGAGGACGCTGATGAGGGAGGAGTGCTCAGGGGGTTACTTCCAGGCTGAGGCAGGGACCCACGAGCAAGGCCAAGGAGGACTCAAACTTGGAATCCTCATATCTCTAAGGGGCCAATCCTGGACAAGGGACCTCAGCGCCTCAGGGACAGAGCCAGAGCAGATGGGTGACAGTTTCAGGGATGCTGACTCTGGCTTACCGGGCAGAACGGGCTTCTAGGAGCCAAAAAGCAAAGGGGCAAGGGGCTGCTTTGGGAAGAGTGAACTCCTGCCACTGGGTGGACATTCAAGGACCTAGTTGGGGGGGCGGGTGGACCAGACACAACCCCTCAGGTCCCTTGGGAGTGCCGGACAGCAAAAGGAGAGCCTGGCCATCCCCAGCGTCTGGGACCACAATCCAGGGACAGCTGCCCTCGTCCTCCGGGGCATCATTTCCATCGGGTCCTGACCACTGGGGAGCTCTGGGCTTCAGAACACTTCAACGCTCTCAAGGGCTTTGACCGAGTTTTGGTAGAAGAGATGCGGCAGTCGAAGGAGGCGTTCTGAAGGATGTTAATATCCCTGCCAGCGAAAACAACAAAGGTTCTAACACAGATTTTGGAAACACTGGGTTTAGGAAGTCAAATCAGTTTCTTCACTGCAGGACTCCCCAGAGCCTCGGGTATCTTAATGTGCCTTGTGAAGCTTCAAGTGAGGGAGGGTATATGAAGCATTTCCCAAACTCTTCCTTTTTTCCTGGGACAACCTGTGACATCTCATTTGACTAGTGACTCTCTGAACGGCTGGGGAGATGCTGGTAGAAAGGAAGAGCCCTTGGCCAGAAGACATGAGGCCTCGCTCCAGCCACTCCTCTGCCAGAAACCTACCACGGGAGCTTGGGCAAGTTTCCCTCTTCTGGGCCTCAGTCTCCACATCTGTGAAATGTGCAAGCGACCTAGTGTGAGTGCTCCAGAAAGCAAAAGCCCTACGAAGGGTGACAAACTGGTGTTGCCTCTTTGTTCCTAAACTTCTGAGAGGAAGATGATGATGGGTTAGACCAAAGGCAAAGGGTTTCCATTCCTCCCAGACAGAGGCAGAAAGGAGGGAAGCAGAGACGTCTGGTTGGGGGAGGATGAGAGAGGATTCTGAATGTTGAGGGGAGAAAGCAGAGGCCACAGCCTGGGAAGAGGAGGAGGAGGCTGGGGGAGGTGGCTAGAGCGTTTAGAGAAGTCCTCAAGTCCTCAGACCCTGGTGGGGGGCAGGTAGTCTTGGAGGCTGGAGATCTTGCGGGCAGGGGCTGGAAGGGGCGGGGGCGAGGGCAGCTCTGGTCTTGCAGACAGTGGACCCCGAACCTGGCCGTTGTAAGTGGGTTCCGGCCGTCTCCTACCTAGACAGAGACTTGGGCCCAACCTGGTGGGGTCCACCTACTTCCTCCAGAAGGCGTTCCCGCCCAGCTCGGGGACAGTGCTGTCCCTCAGGCCCCCCGGGCGGCGGCCTCCCGGCGCCCTCACCTCCACCAGTGGGTAGGCGATCTCGTTGTAGATGTGCTCGGTGAAGTGGTCCATGTAGTAGGCGCCGTCGAAGGTGAACTGCTTGGGCGGCTCATCGGCGGCGCCCGGGTTCTGGATGAAGCACTGGCCGCGCGCGGAGTCCACTGTCACCACGGGCTGGCAGTGCAGCTCCCGCTCCCGCTGGTTCATGGGGCGACAGCGCACCACCACCTTCACCGACTCCGAGGCCATGGCGCCTCGGCCGGGGTCGCCCGGGTGCGCCCCGACGTGGGCGGCGCGGCTGGGACTCAGGACCGCCGGGGTCAGGGGGCGGGGCCAGCACCGGCGCGGGGGCGGGGCCTCGAGGCGGGGGCGGGG
>LNAC01000030.1:5095584-5108176 GCA_002007465.1 Ailurus styani
GCGGGGCCTCCTCGCGGAGCGCCCCCAGAGGAGGAGGAGGGGCGCGGCGGGGGCGTCGTGGGAGCGGAGCCGGGGCCGCCGCCTTCTCCCGCCCGCGGGGTCGCCCGTCCCTGAGGCCCGGCCCGGGGAGGAGGCAGTGGGGGATCCGCGCTGCAGGCGCCGCCGCAGGACCCGAGCCCCTGAGCCGTCCCAGCTGCCCGCGGGCACGCGCGCCGCCGCGGCGTTCGCGGTTGCCGGGCAACGCCTGTGGCGTCACAGCCGGCGGCTGCCGGGGGAGGGGGCGGACGTCCACGCGTGCTCAGCACCCAGCGGCTGGGAGAGTCGCGGAGGAGCTCTCCTAGCTGCTGGCTGGCCGGTCAGCTCTCTCTAATCCCCACTGCCCAGTTCAGAGAGGTTAGGCAATTTGCCCGAGGTTGACCAGCTAGGACTGGGAGAGATACAGGAGGCAGGGCCTCAGGCGGTAGTTAGAAACCTCCTGAGAAAGGCGACAGGGACCTTGCTGCCTTTTATCCACACCCCTCTACTGACTCAGGGGAGGGCTGCCTCTGACAGAGCAAAACTTCCTTCTAATGCTGCCCTCATTTTTTCCAAGACTCGGATTAAAAAACAAACAAACAAACAAAAAACCATTTGGGAGAGCCAAAGTCTTTTGGCCAGAGAGGTTGCCAGGCCAGTATGCCCCAGCTCAGCCCAAGTCCCTCCAGCCAGAATAGCAGCAGCCATTTCCCTGCAGGAAATACCCCCTGAAGGTTTTAACAGAAGACAGGTGATTTGAATAAACCTACCTACTCTAGTCCTTCAGAACATCCTGAGCCCCTGAGGACAGGATCCCTCTGGCTCACCATTCAGCACCAGCTGAAGGTATGGTTGGCAAACCAAGATAGGCAAACTGGACAAAGACCTTGACTTTCAAAGGAAAAGTCTGTACAAGGCAATCTGCAGCAACACATTTTATTTGTTTCAAGTCCACACAGTAAGGAGAGCTGGTTACCCAGGTGGTGCCAGTTGGAACAAAGAGAAAACTGATCTATGGTTAAGACACTGAAGCATCTGCACACGTGGGTCAAAACCTTGCCCTATGCATACCACGTGATGAATACTGTGTGAAGGAATGTTAAAGTGCTTTGAGAACATTCTTGATACCTTGTCCACACGGAGGATGTGCTCCACAAAATCCGTCTTTCATAGAGGTAGGCTTTGGCCTCAGGGCGGGCCAGTCGCCAGGTCTTAAATGGGTGTCTCCCATGCTGTAATTCCAGACACCCCAGGACACCCCGTATCGGCAAACCCCTCTCCTTGCCAGGGAAATGCGAGACCAGGCCTCCCACAAGGGACCATGGGTTCTGGTGTAAATAGCTGTAAACTGAGTCCCAGTCCCCCTCCCCCATACAATGCTGTGGTTCCAGCGAGAAGAACCCCCCCCAAAGGACAGCCACCTCCTACCCCTCCTGTCCCCTGGGATGAGAGTGACATGGTCCCCAGTCCAGCCCATTTCCTGGGCAGGAGGTTGTCAGCTGGGAAGCCGAGGCCTGACCTCCTGAGGAGCCTCCCTTCCTTCTCCTCCATCAGGGCTGCCCTCTGCCTCCCGGGATCCCGAAATCCATCATTTTCAAGGCACAGAACAGTCACATCCCACTCCCAGATGTGGGAGAGGGCAGCCCCCAGATTCGTTTCTTGGCCTCAGCCTCAGGAATAGAAGTTCCTCCAAAGTGAACCTGTTCCCTAAGTAATTCGGTATTCATGTCCGTCTTTCGACCTTACTTGTTATAAAGGGGGAGGGTACCTGGATCTGTCCGTCACTGCAGGGCCACTGCCTTAGGCCAGAGTCATTTCCCTTAACCTGCACCCCCTCCCCCACTGCCCCACTGAGGCCCAGGCCCCTCTGGCAGGAGCTACATCAGTTCTACCTTTGGATGGTTCTGCTCTGACCCCATCCCCAGTGGGGCAGGCCTTGTGAGGTGGCCTCTGACATCCGCGGCCAGCACCCCATTACGGGAGGTGGGCCAGAGTCGGGTGGCTTCCCAGGCAGCCCCTAAACCCAGACTGGCCTGCAGAATGAGCTGAATAGGACCCTCATCACCCTGTACACCTGTGGTTCACTGCGGGCCCCTCCCAGTCAAATGGACAAAGGAAACGAGCCTGTGTGTGCGTGTGTTGGGGGATGCATGTCTTGGTGGCCCTCGGGGCATGTGGGGGCGGGAATCACAACCCTGTGGATTTGACTGGAGACAAACCAGCCTTTCTAAGCAGCACAGATTCTTTGCCTTGTTGGCTCACGTCCCTTCTACAGATAGGTGTCCACCTGTGGGCAGGCTTGTGGGGGGCATGGCTCTTTGTCCACCCTGCCCTTCTGTGCCCTCCTAAGCTTCATTCCTATGAATGGAATTCATAGAATTCAATGGAAGACTCCCTTCATGTCAGATGCTGTGAGACACAGGCTGTGCTCTGTCGGCCTGGGTGCAGCTGGGCCCAGCCTCCAGGCCCATCTGCTCCTCCAAGTTCTGATTCTCGCCTGGACAGGGTGGCCCACTCCCACATCTCTGCCCACACTGAGGACTCACTCCAGCCTCCTCAGTCACCTCTCCCTCATGTGCCTGGCTACCTCAGTCAGGTACTCTTGGGAGACTCCTGGTCAGGGCCCCCAAGGCCTGGCCTCTTTAGGAGAGGGCCACATCCCTCATGAACAAACCTTCCTGCCCCCCTCAGAAAGCTCCCCTCTCCCAGAAGTAAAATGAAGCCCAGAGACAAGCATCCAAAGTCACCCAGCAGGTGAATGGAAGCCTGGACCTCTGCCTGCCTCTCCTACAATCTCGGCAGGCGACGTGTCTCGTGAGAAGCCGCCGGCGATCTCCAGTGTCAGGGCTCCCCCCTACCACAGAAAGTGAAGTGATGGAAGACTGGGCCAAGGGGCAGAGTCATTGGACGGAACTGGTGATCGGCAGGGTGGCAGAAGGGCAGGGCGGCCTGGTGAGGCCCAGGAGCCAGGGTGAGGTAGGGCCAGGGGGCCTTCCGCCTAGCCCAGGCCCTGCAGCTCTGCCTCGGACTTGGCATGGCCAAGGGGCCGCAGCGTCCGGGGGGGTCTGCCCTCAGGCCCGCAGTCCTGCTCTTCGTAGCTGGGGTTCAGGCGGCCCATGTCGAGGGAGCAGAAGAGGCTGCGCTCGGTCCCAGCATGGTGCTCCACCAGGGCCTCCAGGCTGGCAAACTCGGCAGGCAGGTGCTAGGGCAGAAAAGGCTGAAGCTCTGGCTTCCCCTCCCCCACGGCTCTGCTCTGGGCACCCCCCCACACACACACCCCACCAACAAGGGATCCTGTCCCACTTCAGAAGGAAGGAAATTCAACCTCAGAGAGGTCACCGTCCTGCTCACGGCAGAGCCAGACACTGCCTCCTCTCTTTCTCTCTTGCCACCCTGGACAGGCCTGAGCCATTCAGCTTGTAACAAGGCACATATCCAGTCCCTGGAAACCTGTGGTCAGGCCAAGACTCCAGACCTGGAAGCCTGGAGGCTGGGTGAGGTTAGGCCGGCGCCTGCCCTCTGTGAGTCAGTTTCCAGCTCCACTAAAAGATACGCTAGGGCGTGGGAAAGCCACTTTTAAAAGCTGGAAGTCCTATAGAAATGAGAGGCATGACCCGGGCCCGAGACTCTGGGGGCACCTGGGTAGCTCCCACAGTTAAGCATCTGTCTTCGGCTCAGGTCATGATCTCAAGGTCCTGGGATCAAGCCCAGCGCCCAGCTTCCTGCTCAGTGGGGAGCCTGCTTCTCCCTCTCCCTCTGCTGCTCGCCCTGCTTGTGCTTGCTCAGTCTCTATCAAATAATCACATAAAATCTTTAAGGAAAAAAAAGCCTCCTCTGGAGGCCTGGGGGCGGGGCCAGCCGGGCGCAAGATCAACTTGATGGAGAGTGAGTTACATAAGGGGTGTGGCCAGAGAGAGCCAATGGGATACCGTGATGAGGCACGCGGGCTCCGGACCTCCGGTTAGAAAGGGCGGGGCTTGTGGCCCGGAGGCGGGGCCCGGGGGCCGGGGCGGAGCGGGCTGCCGGCTCACTCACCTCCACGCAGAAGCGGCCCAGGTGGTTCCGGAAGACCTGGTGGGGCACCACACCGCACTGGGTCCGCACCGACAGGCACCACTGGCCACTGGCGCCGGGCTCGGGCCACAGCAGGAAGGCCCCAAGCACGTCTCTCCGCAGCAGGGCGAGGGCGCTGGGCCTGGGAGGGCAGCGGGGACAGGCTTAAGGTGGGACCCCCGCCTCACGTCGCTCCCTGGGGCGATGGCATAACCAGAAAGGGTGCCTGACCCAGAGTAGGCCCTCTGCCTAGGGAAGCTTTTTTACTTCCTTCCTAAGAGGCGTCTACGGGGCCCTTGACTGCCGACCGCTTCAAGACCCAACCCGGAGAGTTTGGAAGAGGTGGTGGTTAGGAAGCATCTGCCCTGTGACTGGCAAAGTGCTGAGCGAATGACCCCGTTTGATCCTCTCCACAGGCCCGTGATAAGCCCCAGTTCACATCTGAGAAAACAGGCCCAGTGGGGGAAGCCCCTGGCCCCGGGGCCACGAAGGTCAGGATGGCTCTGCCCTTGTCCAGGAGGGTGCGCACCCCAGGGCCCTGGGGCAGCCCACAGGGCCGTTCCTCTGCCCACCCGGAGGCCTGCGCACTAGCCAGGCCAGGCCCCCCTACCTGGAGATGCCAGCGAAGGCCCAGATGTTCTCCGTCAGGCTGCCCTCGCTCTCCACCAGGCACGAGGGGCCCCCGGGCCCCCGAGGCCACGCCTCCCACGCGGCAGGAACTGTGGAGACCACCCCGAGGTGAGACGGAGAGGCCGCCCCACCGCTACAGACCCCGTCCCCGCCGGGCTATTTCCTCACCAAGTCTCCCCGGCCCTCGCAGAGATAGGTCCACCCATGGGCGCAGCCCACGCGCACCTACTCACGGGCTGGAACACATCCACCGTGCTCCAACCACCCGTGCAAGCCCCTGGGCGTGCAGCCCCGGCTGCACTCTCACGTGGACACAGGCGGATGCACCCACGAGCGGGCCCTCTGACTCCAGGGCACCCCCGGGCCCGCGCCCCCGCCCCCGCGCGCCAGGCCAGCCCCTGCGACTCACAGGCCTCCCGGGCGGACAGCTGCAGCTGAGTCTCGTAGGTGCAGCCGCGGTAAGCCCCGGAGCGGAGCACCTTGCTGCGAATGGCCTTCTTGCGCACCAGAGTGGGCGAGCAGTAAGGATTCCCCAGGCGGGCGTGGCGGGGGCCCCCTCGGTCTTCTGACTCGGGCAGCTCCTTCTAAGGCACCAAGAGGGGCCCACGGGGGCAGGCCGACTCAGGCCCCTGTCCCGTCAGACAAAGCCCCATCCCGCTGCCGGACTGTGTTCCCCTCCCCTGACCCCCAAACCCTGGCTCGCTTCCCTTGCCTACTGCCCACGCCCCGGCTGCGGTGTCACGTACCCCACTGCCCACAGGCCCCTCTGCTGGCAGCCGCCGGAAGGAGACCAGGGCGTGCACATTCTGTGAGAGCTGATCGCGGCTGAAGGGTTCCCGTATTAGGCCAGGGGGGCCCCCAGGGCTGGACAGCGGCTTCAGGGGCGTGTCCCCGGCAGACCCCGGGCAGGGCTCCGGCTGTGCCCGCTGCTCAGGGTGCTGCAAGAGGTAAGCGAGCTGGAAGGAGCGGCAGAGCAGCAGGTGCAGGATCTGGACCTAGGAAGGAGGAAGGGGCTGGCTCAGGTGGGACGGGATTCCTGCGGAACTCCTTAGACAGCAGCCCACTCACTATTAGTGCCAGCAGCCCCTCGGCTTGGGATCCTCTTCCCCATTCTCCCTGGGAAAACTCCCACTCATCCCTCCAAACTTCACCACCACGCAGTCTCTCCTACCAGCTTCCTTTGTTCATCTAACAGATCCTGAGCCTCTGCTTTGTTCCAGACGTCATGCTTGGAGCTGGGAATACAGCGGCTAAATGCACTCCTGCCCCACCCCATGTCCATTCCCTTTTAGAGCTGTGGCTATGAGCTCAGGCCCTTCAGTCCCACAACCTGGGATCCAGTCCCAGCTCTGTCACTTAGGGGCTGCTGTGTGACTCTGGGCAGAGCATGGCACCTCTGTGCCTCAGTTTCCCCATCCCCACACTCCTGTGCTCCTTTAGTGAAGTGGAGCACAGAGATCCCCCAAGGATAAGCCCACCGCTCTGGGGCCAGTACATTCTACCCCACATACACATTACCCAACCCCAAAATGTTGGAACCCTGAGATCCGGAAGGTCAAGGGCAGTGTCTCACCCCCGTCCTTCCAGGAGCCCGCACAGAGCTTGAGAATCAGGGGTGACGGCAAATGGTGCCAGATGGCACCAAGCCCAGCCCCTGCTGGCCACACGGTCGGCTGCCAAGGCTCTGCTGTTCGTGGTGGCCGTGCTGGCTTTGGCTTCTGGGATCTACCCACTCACCCCCTGGTCCATGGCGCCATGCACCAGAGCAGTTCAAGACCTGGCCCCGGTTTCTGCTCTCAGAGAATTCCAATGTCAGTGATTAGGGACAGACCAAGGACAAAGTGTGGTTCATGTCCTGTGACCTCAGAAGGAAGAGTGGTCCAGAGGATTCAAGGTAGGCTTCCGAGGCACATGGGCTGGCCTTGAAAGACAAGGTGGAATCTGCCAGTAGGGGAAGGGAATTCCAGACCGAGAGACCGCATGAGCAAAGGCCTGGCAGTATGACCATCCAGTTTCTAAGGTCACGGCCTGATCCCCAGGTCCAGGCCCGGGGGAATGCAGAGGCCGCTACTGGCTTTTGTGGAGTCCTCAGTGGGCAGAGACACCGAAGGAGGCGGTGTGGCAAGGAGCGGCTGCCTGGAGGGGGCTCCGGCCAGCTTAGCTGAGCCCTCCGAGGCCCGGGGGCCTGGAGCCCATGCTGACACCGCCAGCCCCCCGCCCCGGGCCCCAGGTACCTCTCCGGGTTGGCTGCCCACGAAGAGGTGGCAGAAGAGCTTGCTGGCCGGGCTCTGGGGGTTTCGGGCCATGAAGGCGAACTGGCAGTCGGCTGGGCACCAGGTGGAGTAGAGGACGCGGCGCAGGGCGTGAGCCATCAGGAGCACCTGGGGCCGGGGGCGGGGCGGCCTCCTCCGTCAGACCCGCGGCCCCGCCTCTAACTGGGGGCCCCACCGCCGCTCTCCGGCCTCCGAGCCCAGCCCAGCCCACTCCCCGACCCCTGGGCTCCCTGGGGGAAGAACGCCTGCCCCTTCCAGGCCTGCCCAGACCCTGCTTCAGATGGGAACCCTCATCCTTCATGTGGCCTCCCAGCTCGGTCCCTGCTCCCCACTGCCAACCTGCTGGCTCCCCCTACGTCGCTCCCCCCCACCCCACACTATGGAACTGAGTGGCAAAGCGCTCACGGCCTGCGGGGGCCCGGAGAGGGGCAGTGGCAGCGGCCCCTGGGGTGCAAGCCTGGGCTCTGAAGTCAGAGACCGCCACTCTCCGGGTGACCTGGGCAGGTCAGCACAGCCCTCCTGAGCCCGGGTGACACTGTGGGGACGGTGCCCCCTCTGATGGGGTTGCGGGAGGGGGCCAGTGAGATCTCACGCAAGTGCCCAGGACCGGACCCCAAGGCCTCCACGACGCACACCTCTGGGACACGGTTCGCACCCATCTTAGGAGACCGGCCCCGGGGCTGTGGGGCGCACAGTCTGGCACTGGCTTGTCCCAGGGCGAGAAGGAGCGGCGATCAGGCAGGCGCTCCCGACTGGCCTCTGGCCTAAGTCTGGCCACAGCGCCCCGGCCCACCCTGGGGAGGCCTACCCAGAGGCCCGGGGCCGGCAAAGAGCCGCGGCCGATGACCCTGACACTCAGGCCAGGAGGTAGCGCCCGAAGCTTTTGGAGGGCCGGGGAGGGGGTGAGGAACCCTTGCCAGGGCTTGCCCTGGGGGCCGGGCCCTTGGAGAGAGGGCGTCCAAAGGCCCAGAGCAGGCTGGGAAGGCAGGGACGCTCGAGGGGTGGCACAGGGCGGGGGGCATCCTGAGGGAGGAGGACCCCGGTCCGTCCCGCCCTCACCTGCACCCACACAGGCTCCTACCTCGCCCTCCCCGCTGTAGATCTTGAGGCCCTGAAGGCTGAATTTCAGGATGACGGCCCGGCGTCGGGGACAATCCTGGGGGGGAGAGTTGGTTACCTTCCAGGCCCTGCCTGCCTCAGGACCAGGCACTCCAGGCCGCTCAGCCAACTCCTCCCCGGCTGCCAAGGGCCTGGGCCCTGGAGAGTGGCTTCCCCAGGAGCTGCCTGGCCGACCGCCCCCCGCCCCAGGGTCCCAGCTGGCCGCCTTGTGACCACCGCCCACGTCCCCCACGGTGGCTTCCGCCCACGGGAGGCAGGTCACGACTGCCCGAGGGAAGCGGTCCCGTGGTTTAAGGGACGCAGTGTCAGGAGCCCGAGTGTGGCCCTCTCTGGGCCCGCTTCTCAGGATGACTTCGGTCGCAGCCCTCCCGGGGCCTCCCCGGCCCCATCCCTATGGCTGCGGGGTTGGGTCAGAGGGCCGCAGGGGCCCTTCCAGGCTGCGGTCCCTGCCCGGGACAGGCACGTGCCCGCCCCGGCTCCCTACCTTCAGTGCCCACAGCTGCTGTTGCACAAGCCACACGCTCTCCTGGGGGTCCAGGTCATCCACGGGGAAGGAGCCCACGTACTGCTCGGGGGAGGGAGGCCGGGCAGTTAGGACCACGGCTCCCGATCCCGTCCTCCAGACTCCCCCGCAAGACACACTCCGCTCTGTCGGGTAAGCCGTGGACGGTGACAGAGCACTGGACTCGGAGTCCAGCGGGCCCTGCTGCCTTCCCAGCAGATGGCCTTGGCCAAGCCGCTCTGTCCCTCTGAGGCCCCATCTCCTCGTCTGTGCCCACACACACACTCTAGAGTCTGGGTCCGGGAGGGAAGACAGGCATAGCTCCTCCCCACCCCCGGGACTGCACTCAGGCCCGGCCCACCAGAGCACACCCCATGGGGGCGGCCTCACCCACCTGGGCGAACTTGGTGATGCATCTGGGCCGGTGAGGGGCAGGGCCGCAGTCAGAGGCCCTCCGGCCCCCTGCCCCAGCCCTCTGCATGGCCCCCAGGGTGCCCAGCTGCAAGCTCCGCGGGAAAAGAGGCTGCAAAGGGCAGGGGAGAAAGGATGGCTCCGGGGAACTCGCGCCACACTGCTCCCCTCAGAGGCCAGTGAGCTCCTTCACCCCGCAAATCCTTCCTGAGCGCTTGCTGTGTGCCAGGCAATGTCCAGGGCCCTGGGAACACAGGGAATACACAGCCCAGAACAAAACGACAGACTCCCTCCTGCCCTCGGGGAGCCAACAGGCTTGCGTGGAAAAAAGACACCGAATGAATCAATCAGTAAGATATGGAATATGCTGGATGGTGACAGAGCAGAGAGGAGGCGGGAAATGCAGGCTGGGGGTTGCTGCAGCGAGGAAGGCCTCGCTGAGGAGTGAGCTTTGGGGAAAGAGCTGAAGGAAGGGGTGGGGCAGGCCACCTCTGCTCGGGCCTGGGTCTGCCCCAGGGGAGAAGGAGGGGCAAGGGCCAGGTAACCAGCCTGTACAAAGCGCCAGGGGAAGGGGGGCAGCCTGGGAAGGTGGCACCTGAGGGAGGCGTATGACAGCTGCCAGAACAGCGTGCAGAGGTACAGGGAGGAGCGCAGCGGAGTCCCTGGGTAGACCTTACCACAAGAGTGGGCCACAGCCAGGTTGGGGTCGGCCTTAAATGTCACCCCAAGGGAACTGAGGCTGTGCCCTGTGGGCAGTGGGGAGCCATAGCAGGCTCTAGGGCAGGAGCTCTGTGACCTATGGGAGTGGCCCATGAGCTGGATGGCCTGAGCTACTGAGGCTAGGGGTTGGCTTTACAGGCCCTGGCTCCTTCGCCAGCCTGACTGAACCCCCTGGGGGTGCTGAGGAGCCCTGACCCCCAACCCAGCCCAGGGTTTGGTCTTTCGTGGGGCTCCTTTCCCAGGTCCACTAGTGGAGGAGAGAAGGAGACCTCCCTTACCAGACCTTCCTCAAGGGCAGGGAGAGCACTTACTCCCTCTTAGAGCTCATGACCTCAGCTGGTGCACAGTGAACCCGGAATCAAGGTATCTTGAGAAAGAATGGCTGATGGCCTCTGCCTGGGTCCCCCATGACTCAGCTCCCTCAGTCCTTCCTGGGGCCCACTCAGACCCCACCTCCACCCCCCATCCTGCCTGGCTACTCACCAGACTACTTACAATCACTGTACTTAGGATCAGAGAAATCTGGGTCCGAATGCTGTGTGACTTTGGGCAAACAGTCCTACCTCTCTGAGCCTGCATATCCTCATCCCCAAACCTGGGATCAAGTGAGGACTCTAGGACTGAATGGAGGAGCAGGCACCCAGCATGATCCCAGCTGGGCCTGGAGGGACGCTTAACAGGTACACAGAGGGTGGGGGGATCCCAAAGCCTGCTGTTCAGGAGGGAGCTTGGGAGGACAGCGAGGTCTGACCAATTTCAGGCCTCCCAGTCAAGGAGAGCGAGGCAGAGGGAGAGGCCTGCCTGGGAGCCAGGATTCCTCCAGGAGAAAGCAGGTATTAGGACACTGGGCAGGAAATGGGTGTGTCCTGGCTGTGCTGGATCCACCATCCTGCAGGTGCCCAGGAACTGGCCCCCCCTCTGCCTGCCCAGACCTTCAGCCCCAGGCTCAGCCCGGGTGGGGGTGGCAGCAGCCCCCCACTACATTCTGGGAGCAACCCCCTACCTCACTTCCCGTGAGCGGCCTGCGCCACAAAAGCCAGAAATAAAGGCTGCATGGTCCCCCGGACACCGTCCTGGTTCCTCCCTCCCGTACCCTCTCCCCTCCTGCTTTTCTAGCCTTACACCCTCCACGTTTTGATCCTGATCATTTTTTCACATCATGTCCATTAGCTATTGTCCATTTTATGGTTTTTTAATTTATTTTTAGTTTTGTTGTCCATTCTATGTTTAAATACAACAAAGTTAGATGTGTAACAGGCACAAAAACTATGTGGCCTCTTCCAGGCAAGGAGATGGGGCTTCCAGTGAACTTGCCTTTTGACTTATCACATTACGGGCTGGGGTGCCCTGGACCCCCAGGCGGAGGCAAAGACCAAACCGCAAATGGGGCAGAAGGAAGAGAGGGAAAGAGGAGAGGAAGAAAGACCGTCAGCAGATGTGGGAACAGAGAAGCGAAGACGAAATAACAGATAAAGGAGGGATGGGGGAGGGAGAGATGAGGAGCCCATTTCCCATCCTGCCTGTGCTGACACAGCCCGTCAGACACTCGGGGTGTAAGACAGCAAAGAGCCGCACGGGCCCTCAGGCACACTCACGTTCACTCTCACACATGCCGACACAGCTGTGTCTAGGGCTGCGGCCCGCCTCCTCCTTCCAGATCCAGAGCGGCAGCTTTCTTGGGGACACTCCACGGTCCAGATACTGGGGGTGGGGAGCACCCTCCCACCATCCCCTGATCCTTCCCCCAGGAAACTGGAAGCTTCTCTCTTCCTCTCCTTCCCTCCCAGTGCATGTCAGCCCCAGGCCTGGATTCCAGGGCTGCCCAAGGAACGAGGGAGGGTACCAGGTTCACCCTAACAGCAGAAACAGACCTACTTACTCGTTCTGGGCACAAACACCCACTTATCTCTTTGGAGCACACTTGTTTTTGCACGGTTTTACACAGGAACCCGGCTGGGCCAGCACCTTTCTAGGGGGACACCTTTGGAATGGTGGTCCGGGTGGTCCTGCTTAGAGACAGGCTACTGGATAGGTTGACTTGCCTCGAGGCTCAAGGATAGAAGCCTTCTACTGCACTGCTCCATGGTTGGGCTGAGTCATGGGGTGGGGGGCTTCATAGCATCCCGGGAGACCACTCAGCCTGGACTCTGGGCTCAGCAAAGGGTAGCTCAGAGGGGTGAAGCCACGTGCCCAAGGTCACACAGCATTAAGAGTTGGGAAGCAAACCTGGGTCTCTGGGGGGCTCTTCCCCTAGGCCATGGCAGTGTCCTTCTGCTCAGACTCCTCTCCGAAGTGAGGGGGTGTCCATTGTGGGGGCCTGGTGAGTCCCAGTCCATCTAGCTGCCCGAACACCTCGGTGCTGGGGGCCGATCTTATCGGCAAAACAGCCGCTTTCTCAGTCTGACTGCCTCCTGCCCAGATGGTCTGGGGCTGCCAGAGCCCCTCTGGCCACCTGCCCCACCTCCACTACCTTTGGCTCAGCCACACAGAAGAGACCCCGCCCCCTGCTGTCCTGACACCCACCTTCTGCCCTAGGCCACCAGGTGGGAAGGGACTGAACCAAGCAGCCAGAGGTCAAGATCAACGTCGTGGATTGTGAGGTCCACAAGACCGCTCAGCCTCCATTTCCTCACCTGTAAAGTGGGGATAGTACAGCAGCTGCCTCCTGGGGTTGTCCATTTATCTGTTCCTTCTGACAATATTCCAAGTGCCAACTATGGGCCCGATGAACAAAACAAAGTCCCAGCCCTTGGGGAGCGCCCAAGCAGGGTTGGGGGGACAGTACTGGAAATCAACATTTCAGGGGGGGCTCGAGTGATTTGGAGAAAATATAGTGGGGTGAGGAGGACATGTGATGCAGGGGGGGGGG
>LNAC01000030.1:5108839-5138469 GCA_002007465.1 Ailurus styani
CTCGCGCCCCGGCGCTCCGCCTTAAAGGGCCGGAGGGGTCGTCCCCGCCCAGCGCCCGACTCTCTTCTCCCGCTGAGGAGTCTGAGTGCCCAGCGCCTGGCCGACGGTTCCCTCTTTGAGGAGCCCTTCCCCTCCTGCCCCCTGGCTAGCTCCTCCTCCTCCAAGCGGCGGTTCCAGCCGCTCCTCCTCCGGGAAGCCTTCCTAGACCACCAGTGACTCCTCCACCCCCTGCAGAGCCCTCGCGCCCCTCGCGGGACACCCCACTCCTCGTACTAGGGCGCAAGCGGCACAGATCAGGAGGGGCCTCCATCCCCAGGGCGCAGGACAGAGCTTGGTTCGTTCAGTGACTGTCGTCTCGACGACTGAGTGAATGCGCTCAGGACCCGGCCTCTGGCCTGGGGGCGCCCGGACCAGTCTCACCTTCCTTCCCCTGAGCCTCGGATGGTAGTGGGTATCGCGCCTCCTCTTCCTCATCCTCTCCCCGCTGGAGAGCACTTTTGTTCCCATCGGGCCACGCACCTCGTCGGTGCCAAAAATACATTGCAAACCCGATTCAGCCCAGCCTTTGGTGTCTGGGAAGCGTGAGTTCTGCAGAGGAAACGCCAGAGATTGCGCACGCACCACCCCTCAGAGAAGAAGACACAGGGGCTCAGGGCCAACGGAAGGGCAGGCCAGGCCTACGGAGGTGGGCAGGGCAGAGAAACAAGGTCTGGAGGTGGGTTCCGGGAGGAAGCTGGTTTGAGCCACACCTGTGTCTCCCAGGCAGACTCTCCCCTTCGAGAGGCAGCATTGGGGCGTAACGGTTCGAGGTTTGGTCCCAAATTTGGGCATGTTGTCTTACTAGATGTGGGACCTTGGGCAAACACCTTAACCACTTTAATCCTGAGTGCTTCGTCTGTAAGTGTTACTAACACTGGACTCATAGCAACGTCAGGATTCCAATGAGTTATGTGGGCCAAGAGCTTGGCACAGTGCCTGACACACAGTGAGAAACTCAATAATTAATACGAGTTGGTGTTAGACTTTGCTTCTATCCTTGAGTCTCTTTTATATATGACTGAATGGCAGGTGTTTAATGAGTTCTGCATGTCAAGTGCTCTAGGAAGCCCTTTGCTGAAGCCATGCGGTGGCCTTGAGTCCAGTGATGAGAAAGATCTAGATGGTTTACAACTTGCTCCTGCTTTTTGAAAATCCCAATTTATGAAACTCAGGGTACACAAAATATAAAGGGTTAATTCTTACTAGATTTCTTTAAAAAAAAAAAGAGGGCATGTGAATTTTGTTTTGTTTTGTTTTGTTTTTTAAAGATTATTTATTTGAGGGGCACCTGGGTGGCTGTCAGTTAAGTGCCTGCCTTCAGCTCAGGTCATGATCCCAGGGTCCTGGGATAGAGTCCTGCATCAGGCTCCTTGCTCAGGGCTCTCACATTGGCTCCCTGATCAGCAGGGAGTCTTCTTCTCCCTCTCCCTCTGCCTCTCCATCCGTCTTGTGCTCTCTCTCTTTCAAATAAATAAATCAAATCTTTAAAATTAAAAAACAATAAAGATTATTTACTTGAGGGAGCTGGGGGGGGTTGGAAGGTTAGAGGAAGAGTCTCAGGCAGACTCTGTGCTGAGTGAGGAGCTCGGCCTGTGAATTTTATTTACTTTTTATTTATTTATTTAAAGATTTCATTTATTTATTTGACAGAGAGACACAGCAAGAGAGGGAACACAAGCCAGGGGAGAGGGAGAAGCAGACTTCCCGCTGAGCTAGGAGCCCGTTGCTGGGCTCGATCCCAGGACCCTGGGATCACGACCTGAGCTGAAGGCAGATGCTTAATGACTGAGCCACCCAGGCGCCTCTTGGCATATGAATTTTAAAATAGGATTTGCCAGTTACTAAATTCGCAGTCTCACTTTGACTGTTCAGAGAAAGCAACACAAGCCACAGTTGTATTAACTACAGACTCTAATAAGTTTCTGATGAATACAATTAATACTGATCATACACTTTTAAAAATAGGGATCGGGGGACCCCTGGGTGGCTCAGTTGGTTAAGTGCCTGCCTTCAGCTCAGGTCATAACCCCCGGGTCCTGGGATAGAGTCCTGCATCAGGCTCCTTGCTCAGCAGGAGGACTGCTTCTCCCTCTGAATGCAGCTCCCCCTGCTTGTGCTCCTTCTCTCTCCCTCTCTGACAAATAAATAAATAAAATCTTTAAAAAGTAAATAAGCGAAGGACTGGAATTTGCTTCAGGTCAAAATGAGAAAAGAAAAAAGAATTAAAATCAGGTGGTGAAACAGGCAAATCAGAAAAAGAATTCTACTTTCTAAACCTTTCTCAGGATAAGGGGACAGGTCAAGGTCTCAGTGGCAGGCACTGGACTAGGTCCCAGAGATACTGAGATTTTAAACAAAATATCACAGAGTTGGAAAGATAATGTGCAAAATATATATGTTATATTGGCTCCTGACCACTGAGGATCCCCTTTTTATTGGTCTTCATCCCTACCCATGGATACAATGTTTCAAAACCATTAAATGCATTTATACGTTTGAAGTTCATTCCTTCATTTTTATTTATATATCAAAGCGATGTAACTGCTCATCTGAGTGATTCCCCCAGGTTACCAAATTCAGTGATTCCCCTGAAGCACAGAAACCCCAAGCTTCTACAGTGCACGCAGCCTTACTAAAGGTACGTTAGCTGTGAAAGCTGATGTTTGCATCAAAGGAAAGAGACAACGGTAGGTGTCAGTCACCTCTGGGGCCAGCCAACCTAGCTCCGCTCAGGATGGCAGCATAAGCCGGTCATTGCTGCATCCTTATCCACCCCCTGCCTCTAATCCCACCTTCATGACAACACAGCTCCCCGGAGCCATCAGAGTGGAACTTCAACCATTGGATTCATGACTCACTTTTGCAGGAAGCCCAAAGGAATGATCTATATTCAGCAGAGAAAGAAATGACAAAAAAGGCAAGCTGGGGCGCTGGGTTCATGAGCCCCGAACGTGTTGGGGCACATGGCCAGGCCGTGGTTATTTCTTGATGAATCAGTGACACTGACTGACCTACGGGTGTGAGCTTGCTCTCACAATCTCCCCTCTTCTCTAAAATCCCAGAATGTCATACTGGAGCTGCCAGCTCATGAATGTGAGTGGGAAGTAACATCACCTCATTTCGAATCTGATCGCCGAGGTGGTGAGCCTGCCACAGGCCTGCGCCCTGCAGCTCCTCCACATCTGGCTTTCACAGAGTAAGCTTCCGTCTGTTTGCTCAGTAACCCCTCCCCACGCTGATGGTTACTCTCAACCTTGAGCACCATTAATCCCATTCTCTAAGGTGGGTCCTAATGGCTGTCCCTGCAACTTACCGCCAATATTGCACCCTCCCAAAGTAAGGGACCTAGAACAAATTAAACAACAGAAAACAAACCAACCCACCCAGAGATGTGTTACAGGTTGAATTGCATCCCCTCTCTTAAAGCCCCATTATTCAAGTCCTAACCCCTAGTGCTTCAGAATGTGACTGTGACTCAAAGAAGAGGTCCGTAAAGAGATAAATTAAAATGCGGTCATTAGGGTGGCCACTCTTCCAGTATCTTGGGGGCGGGTCCCTATAAGAAGAGGAAATTCAGATCCAGACACATACAGAAGACGAGGTGAAGACACCGGAGGACAGCCACCCGTAAACCGAGGAGAAGGCCTGGCGCACATCTTCCCTTGGCTCTCAGAGAGAACTAGGCCTGTTGACACCTTCATCTTGGACTTCGAGACGACAGAACCGTGGGACGAGCTGCTGTTGGTTAACCAACCCGGTCTGTGCTACTTTGTGACAGCAGCCCAAGGCGACTTAATACCGTGATTAAAATAAGGCGCCTGGGTGGCTCAGTGGGTTAATGCCTCTGCTTTCCGCTCAGGTCATGATCTCAGGGTCCTGGGATCGAGGCCCTCATCGGGCTCCCTGCTCAGCGGGGAGCCTGCTTCCCCCCCCCCCTCTNCTCAGGGTCCTGGGATCGAGGCCCGCATCGGGCTCCCTGCTCAGCGGGGAGCCTGCTTCCCCCCCCCTCTCTGCCTGCCTCTCTGCCTCCTTGTGATCTCTCTCCCTCTGTGAAATAAATAAACAAAATCTTTAAAAAAAAAAAAAAAAGATTCCCTTTCACCCATTCAAAACGTGGAGGACCACAACACTACGTGGCCAGATCCCTCTTCCCCGTATTCTGGCTTGGCGAAGCGTGGAGGTTACAGCATCGGAGAAACATGATCACTTTTCCAGTTGGGAACCAGAAGGTTAAGTGCTTTGCCTCAGTTGCAAAAGGAACACAGACTGTAGGCACCTGTCAGGGGGTCACGGTTTCGGGGGGGTGCTTCTGCTTCTGGGGAAGGAAAAGGGCACCCCCCCGAGGCTCATCTGCCAGAGCCCAAAGCTGCTGCGGCTTTATCTCTAGGAATCTTGTTTTATCTTATTAACTATAGTGGACTTTGCACTTCTCTTTGTTTCAGTATTACCATTAACACAATGGCATCCCTCCTAATACTGTGGAATAAAACCGGTGCCCTAGAAATAGGCACTTGATCTTGCTACCTGTACCCTATCCGAGCAGGGGAACAAGGAATGGCTCCCAGTACTTTCCCAACTGAAAAGTATAGGTCTGAAGACCTTTCTCCAGAAACACTTGTAGAGACTTTGTTGCCAGAGACAGATAAAATAGAGGAGCCCAGGATACATGTGGAAAGGTAAAGAAAGGCAGGTAATATCAAATACTGCCTATAGTAAGGACTATGTTGAAAAACCTAAGCTGGTAATAGTATTCAATGGAGCTTTAAAAAATTGGAGTTCCTGGAAGGCTCAGTGGGAGAAGCATGTGACTCTTGACTTCTGGTAGTCAGTTCGAGCCCTGTGTGGGGTGTAGAGATTACTTAAATAAAACTTGAAAAAAAAATGCACATGGAGCAGGCAGTTTTCTTTGAGCCTCTCTTCACCCACAGCCAGCCAAGGTCCTAGGTTTGACCCAGCTGGCAGCTGATGGCTGCCTAGGCTTCTGGTGACCCCAGCTCGAGGTAACTCCTAGCTCTCAACCGCCCTGCTGTCCTTCTCTCCTGCTCCCTGGCATTTGAAACTCAAAGTTATAACCGTTTCCTCTTCTTACTCATCTTCTAACAAGCTTCTAGCAGTTTAAAAACCTAATTTCAAAATCTGCTAACCGCTGCCCATTGATCTTACAGCATGATACTGTTGTGACTTGTGGCCAGAGGTTTTGCTCAGAGTCTAAAACCGTTAGAGAGGGTGTGGAGGAGAGGTAATTGGGCATCAGGTCTACCAAGCGTGGGTTCATGTCTAACTCCATCACTTACTACACATTTAATCTGGGGAAAGTTAAATTTATTTGCTTCTGCAAATTGGGGTTCATTTCTGTGAGAACATATTTGTAAGGACTTGAGATAGTGTGATTACAGTGCCTAGCGATAGGAAACTACAGTGAATGGTAATTTAAACAAAACCGAACTCTTATGAAATTAGATATTCTGTTTTTAAAAAAAGTCTTTCCTAAAACTCTAAAATGCCTTAGTAACCTTAGTGTAGTGAACAAGGTTCAATTCTTTGACATTTGAGTATCTCATATTACCTTTGGGTGGTTATTCTAAAATAAACGATAACTATGGATTCGAACACCTTTCTTTTCATTTTTTCACATATTTTATTTACTTATTTGAGAGAGGGCACGCATGCACAGAGGGAGAGAGGGAGAAGCAGCCTCCCCGGCCCCAAGCTGAAGGCAGATGCTTAACCAACTGAGCCACGCAGGCGCCCCCAACACCTTTCTTTCTTTTTTTTTTTTTAAAGATTTTATTTATTTATTTCACAGAGGGAAAGAGATCACAAGGAAGCAGAGAGGCAGGCAGAGAGAGAAGGGGAAGCAGGCTCCCTGCTGAGCAGGGAGCCCGATGCGGGCCTCGATCCCAGGACCCTGAGATCATGACCTGAGCTGAAAGCAGAGGCTTTAACCCACTGAGCCACCCAGGCGCCCAACACCTTTCTTTCACAAGGAGGAGATGAAAGCTCAGGGAGATGAGGCATCTTGGCTGGTAAGTGACGCAGCCTCCAAGAATCACAGCTATGGATGTTAGGATACTGGCCTGAGGAGTGTACTCTAGTCAGGAGTCTATTTCAGTTTGGAATTGATGAAGTTCCTTATTTTATATACTGCACCAGCAAAGTTCAGTTACACAAACAAGCAGCATAAGGGACTTAGGTGTGACGTGAGAAGAATTTCATCAGAGCAAAAGTTCTTAAACAGTAAAATGGATAAGCAAGGATGCTGGGTAACTCTCTGGGTTTTAGGAAAGAGTATCTGGTGGTACTGGGGACAAACAAAGCAAAGAGAGAAGGGAAGACCAGGGGACTAAGATTCCTCTCAGAATCACGAGTATTAAAATCAAGGACTACCAATATTCCAGCTCATGATTACTAAGCAGATATTCTTTCCACAAGATTCATTTATCAAACAATCCCCCTTCTGGCATTGCTCTTGGTAGACCTCCTGAAATACAAGTTCATGGCTTATAAAGAGGGGGAGAGCTGGTTACTCAGCAATGTCAATGTTCTGACAGAAGCTGTGGCTCCTGGAAGACAGCTCCCAAGCATCAGGATCCTGTCAACTCAAAGAACTTGCCTGTAGTAAGAGGAAACCAGAACCTGTCCCAAGGCTAGGATTTGAGAATGACCAAGTACTTGTACAGTGTCCAAAACACAACTTAGGGAGGCCTAGACAACATTCCTCAGTAATCCAAGATCTAATTGTAATAGTTCTTATCAAACTTCTAGAAACAAACTTAATAGGTTTCATCTCATTTCCAAATCCTCTACTCTTAAGTCCTTTGTCTGTCACGAACAAAACACAAACTCCACTGGGCTGCAGGATAAGAGAATTCAGAAGCCTGAAGAAAACTGCCGCGACGGGAGACAACAAGGCAGAGCAGCTAGAGACAGCTCTGCATTCGGAAAGCATGGATTTAATTCTGGCTTTGCCATTTACTAGGACCTGGGTAAGTTTCTGAACCACATTCCGTGCCTTAGTTTTCCCTCCTGTAAAATGGGGATGATACACAATCACCATCTCATAGGGTTGTGAGGATTAAATGAGATAATGTATGTACAGAGCCTGTAGAAGAAATTCAGTTAGTGTTCACTATTATTGTCACTATTCTTATGTTAACAAGTCAAATTTAGAACTACACATCAAACATTCAAGGCACCATAAGCAAACATTTAATAGCAAACAGTGCTAATCATACATTTATACAGTATCAAGAGAATTGCAATTTTTGAGGAAAATGATTGGGGAAGGCACCTTTTGAAGCCTCCTTTGACATAACAGTTGTTGACAAAACTGATCAGAACAGTTCAGACTAAGTGAATAAATTTAAATAATAGAAAGTAGAAAGTTTCTCCAGCAGAAAAATCAGTGAAGAATCTTAGGGAAAATGATAGAAGGAACTAATATAGAAAAAAATGTTAGAGATTAGTTTTTAAAGTTTTTCTTAGTTGGCTAAATACAGCAGTTCATAAACCTGGTTGGCTTCCCCTTTCTCCTGATCCATCAGGATGGCAAGATCTATCACAGCCTGAGCAAGAATAATTTCATAGGTTCTTTACAGGAGGTACAAAAATTGGTTAGCAAACCTAGACTAGGGCTAACAAACTTTTTTAAGACAGGAATGATGGAAAAAATGTTAAAGGTATTGGTGTATTACCTAGCTCGTTTTCATGTAATTTTCTGGCTAATTATACCCAATAGATGTGATTAAAACATACATCTGTTTTCTAAGATTTATATGGGACCAGGCTTCCTTTAATTAAGTCCGTATGGATGGTTAGCATCTGTATTGAATGCCTTCATCATATTACTAAGAAAAGGTCTCCACATTCTTTTTGCAACGGTAGCTCTTCCTTCTCATTTTATAGGTTAAGGAGCTGACACGCTCTCCCAGTACTTTGAGATTCATTTACCAAAGCTAGTTTGTAGGTGGTTTAAGAAACACATGAAACAGGGGTGCCTGGGTGGCTCAGTTAAGCGTCTGCCTTCAGCTCGGGTCATGGTCCCAGTGTCCTCTCTCTCGCTCTCTGTCAAATAAATAAATAAAATCTAAAGAAAAAAAAAAAAGACTACATAAGCCACTGTAGTTGAGCTCAGTAAGTCACTGAGAGAACTGAAGCCACTGATCCATGCCAGAAGTTGCAGGGATTACCTCTTGAGTTTGCGGTTTTCCTCCCTGTAACAGGGAATTAAAATTTAGATGTTCTGCTTCTTTAGAATGCCTAGAAGGGAGAAAAACCCAAACATTCCTCACCTCAACACAAGTAAGGTACATGCGTTTGATGATGGGGACTTTTACTGAAGAACGCAGTGACCCTTTTGTCTTTTCCCTTTATGTGATTCTGGACAGTTCTGTCCTTCCCTGAACTTAGTTGGAAAGGATTTCAGATGATCTAGTCTAAACTTCATACCCGATGCTGGAGGACCTGATGTACAATATAGCCACCAGGTGACTGTTCGGGGTATCTTCTTTTTTTTTAAAGATTTTATTTATTTATTTATTTCACAGAGGGAGAGAGATCACAAGGAGGCAGAGAGGCAGGCAGAGAGAGAGGGGGAAGCAGGCTCCCTGCCGAGCAGAGAGCCCGATGCGGGCCTTGATCCCAGGACCCTGAGATCATGACCTGAGCCGAAAGCAGAGGCTTTAACCCACTGAGCCACCCAGGCGCCCTCGGGGTATCTTCTTAAAAGCAGTATCGTAAAACCAAAAAACCAACCAAAATCATCCAAACTTTGACCCCAGAAGAGTATTCTTGGCACAGGTACCCAACACCCATACTAAGAAATTACTACCTGCCAAATAGCATAATAGAAAATAGAATTAGGTCTGTAGGGTTTATCAATCCTTTGACAGTGCTGTATTTTTTTTCTAACCCAAGGATATATGTGAACATTAAACAGAAAAAACTGGAATCTATGATCTTGAAAATAAGGACCTTAGTAAAAGGCAAAATGATTTTTTTTAAACCTCTTACTCATTAAATAACCAGGTTCAATATTATGGAGAAACATCATTTACCATCCATATAAAGAATTCAAAAGCAAATAAACTGGAGCTTGTATTTAAAAAGGAAGATAGGAGTATGCTGCTGGCTCAGTCAGCAGAGCATGTGACTCTTGATCTTGGGGTTGTGAGTTCAAGCCCCACATTGGGTATAGAGATTACTCAAAAATGAAATCTTTAAAAGTTTTTTCTTTATTAAAAATAAATAAAAATAAAAGAGAAAATGGATGGCAGCTATTCCAAGGAGTAAAGACTCAAGTGACTGCAACTTAGCTACTTCTAAGGATATACTAGAAGTTTTTAAATATAAGCTACAGTTCAGCAGCTTTAAAATTTCATGTTTATTCATATTTTTCAAAATATATGTACATAAAAAAAGGAAGATTTACAACAGGAAAGATTGCCTTACATGCAACACAAATTCCAATGAGCTCATGATGGGATCACACATGATATGGATCTACTTCAAGCCAATCTTCTCCAGTCCATTTCCCAGCCACACGCTAGGCTGCAGATGAGATCCCAGGAGACAATGCAAGTGGAATGAATGAAACAAATGTCTTTTGCCTCTGGCAGCACTCAAAGGGGCCAGAAGGCGTACACCAAAAAGTTTAAGACAATTAAAATGTCAAGTGCCACAGGGAGGGTAAATGATAACCGAAAATCCATATTTCCCAAGTAGAAAGCTAGTACTAGTGAACACAACTGCACGATATTGAAACAAATACGAATGAGCAAGGTTTAGGTAGTCGGGCTTCATTTGTTTTTTTTTTTTTTAATATCTCAAAAAGGAAGCCACTTGCTTGGTATCAAAAGTGCTGTGGAAAGAAAGGAGGGGAAAAAAACCCACAGATGAATCTGGAATTTAGTTTATTTTAGCAAATTGTATGTTTTTCCACTTAACATTTCTACATTAGCAATGATGTAACTCTCCAACATTTCCTTATAAAAAAGGCAAACTGGAAATGACAATTCATGCTCCAAATATTAAAAAATAGATTTAAACATTTTGATCAAGAAGATTTTATATGTTTTGGTTTTTGGTAACACAGGTGACACCAGAAATCACAAATTCAATTTATTTCTGTATTTCCCCTTCAGTCAAAAATCAAGTGGTGGAGGGAATTTGTGCTTGCGGTTGAGGGAACGCAATGCCCTGGGCCAGTGAAAAATACCTGGAAACCGACCAATGTGAAAGTGGCCCAAAGGAGTCACAGGTCTTCAGAACCTAATAAAATCATAATGTTTTTTGGCTTATTCCCAAAGCTAAGATGTCTCTGTATTTAATATAATTGGAGAGAGAGGGTTAGTGGAGTGGTTTTATAAATAAGATTAATTATTATAGCTATAACTGGAGTCTCCAGGAAGAAGGCTTTACAATTCAGTCAGTGCTATATACTGCCTCTTTTTTACTTCCAGCACCTGACCAGCATCCTATTCGTGATGCTTTCTACAAATATAAAAATCTTTGCAACTGTTTAGATAAAGCTGGAAGGGAAAAAAAAAAAAAGCCCAAGCTGACCATAAAAATAGGGTTGAGGTGGCGGGAGAAAAAATGACAAGTGTAGATTATACAGATCAGGAAAATCCAGAGTTATCGCAGAAATTAAAAGGATTGAGGGAAGGGGCAGGCACCAAGAACAGCACCTAATGCTAACAAATGCCTAAATTGGTTTATTTATATTCCCTCCCCACAATGTTCATAGGGGAGGAAAAAAATGTTATTTTAAAAGCATCAAAACTAAAACAAATGCACACTGACCTTAGAAAATAAGATTCTGAATTTTATCATGATACCCCCCCCCTTTTTTTTCCCTATAAAATTTACTTTTTTGCTTTGAAAGATTTCTTCATGTTGGATTTGCCCTTCCCGGGCAATTTCACTTCCTTTCTCACACTGGCTGCAGGCTTCTTTGAAGAGCCACCACTAGGTTTCTTGATGACTGAGGATGAGGGTCTGGCTTTCTTGGCAGGAGTTTTGGCCTTAGGAGGGGCTTTCTTGGGTGGGGGCCTAGCTTTCCCACGCTGCGCAGCTGGGACTTTAGGTGCAGGCTTGGACACTCTCTGCTTCACAGATGCAGTCTTCATGGATGACTTTGCTGGGGTTTTCTTCTGCAACCTGTGAGAACCAAAGAGCAAAGACCATCACTTAGTGCTTGAAAGACTGACTTTGCCAGGATGACCAGATACTTTGCTGCGAAAGATCAAGCGCAGATAAAAAGCCCCCCATGGAAATGATAGGAATGTGATTATTTTTTAACTAGCGCCTTTACTAAGGATTCATGGAAGTCTATACATGATTCGTGATGTTTTTACTAAGAAAATATGGGATTATTTTTCTTTGAATAACCAATAAACTATGGATACACATACAGATTTGACCAAACGGTAAAGTACATATTCACAGGGCTTCCTAAGTTCAAACCCCCTGAATTTTTAAGAAGACAAGATCAAACGTTACACAAAGAACTTTCTTTTTTTTTTTTCACAAAGAACTTTCTGAGAGGGATCCTGAGTTGGTTTTTAAGTCGCTATTACTATTACTGCCACTTTTAGCTTTAAGGTAGAAAGGCCTCCCACAAATCCATACCTCCTCTTAGGTGGAGGCTCTTCATCATCAGAGTCTTCTTCTGAGGAGTCATCCTCCTCTGATTCATCCTCATCTCTTGAATCATCTAGCTCTTTCTTTGGAAAAAGAACTCCTGGGCTATGAAAAGAAAAAAGGAAAAAGAAATTAGGTAAAATCAGGTCAAGCAGAAGTCCCATACAGGATAAGGGAGAAATGTGAACTTAAGTGCTCTTTCCTGGACATTACACTTCTTCCTGCCCTTCAAATGCCATATTAACAAGTATCAGGTTCTGGTTTAACTTATTCTGAACACACAAAGTTACAACAAATCTATGAAAGTCCCAGACCATACCTCATTCCCTTCCTCCTGCCATTTAATAAAACTGATTCTTAATCACTGAATAAACGATTACTTAAGCTCTTAATGTGTGACCAGCACTGTACTGGCCACTGGATATACAGCAGTGAATTGTCTATAAGGCAGCAAACAGTTTACAAAGCAGTATACATTTTTTGCCCTCCTAATACTGGCAAAGACCTCAAAATAATATAAAGGCTGAATCCCTTCAAAGTTTTAGAGAAATTTAGGAAGGATTTTCTAATTTTCTTTCCCCCTACTGATAGAAATATTGATCCTATTGATTAATAATTCCTTAAATTATAATATTTTATGTGCTTGACTTTAAGAATTAAATTTAATTTTTAAAAAATTTAAATAATGTACAACCAACCAACTAACACCTATTTAGGCTTGTGCACAAGGTACAATATAATAAACTACACTATACTCTTGCTAAAATAGGGTTTTAGTGGTACATGTCATGGCACTGTACTGGAAATGAAAGTATAAGAAGGCTATCACATGGGTACACAGGACAATGCTTGGCCCACAGGAGGTGCTCAATATATTTTTCAGGGCAGTAATAAATAAAGTATAGATAAAAGATGTTTTCAAGGAAATGGCCCTGTCTCTATAGTATGGAGAAGGCAAATTAGGATTCTTGGGAGCAGCCAACACTCTTTCTCCTTGAACAATGGACAATTAAAAAAAAAAGAGATTTGTTTATTTATTTGAGAGTGACAGTGAGAAAGAGCATGAGCAGGGGGAGATGGAAAGCGAGAAGCAGACTCCCTGCTGAGTAGGGAGCTCTGTGTGGGACTCAATCCCAGGACCCTGAGATCATGACTTGAACTGAAGACAGATGCTCAAACCAACTAAGCCACCCATGTGCCCCGAATGATGGATAATTAAAACATACCTAATCCTGTAATAATCTTCTTGTCATGAGCATTTATGTAATAAAGAACGAATGAACATAAAAATGGCTAAGGATCTCAAAGAATTCAATGCTTGATTTTAGGAATGGATGGCTAATGATGAGCTCTGGCAGGGTAGCCAAAATCCCCCGATTCTTACGTGAAAAGCTTTAACTCTAAAACCATACTGCCTTAGGTAGGGGCACCCAGGTGGTTCAGTCAGTTAAGTATCTAACTCTTGGCTTTGGCTCAGGTCACGATCTCAGGGGTCATGAGACTGAGCCCTGAGTTGGGCTCCATGCTCAGTGTGGGAGTCTGCTTGAGATTCTCTCTTCCTCTCGCCCCTTTCCTGCTCGTGCTAAAATAAATAAATAAACCTTAAAGCAAAAACTAAAACAAAACAATACTGCCTGCCTTAAGTAGTCTTTACTTCCAAGTAGAACAGTAACAAGTTAATAAATTAAAAGCCCAAGCCTGTAACCTAGAATCAGATTTTAGATTTACAATGACCAACACTTCACATTATGGGCTAGGTGCTTACCTGGGATAATAGGGAAAACAGAGCTGGAAGGTGCCACTGAATCCTTTGCCAGAGATCTGTTCCATCCACCCATTCTTTTCACATTTCTGCAGAGTTTTCTTCAGCAAATGCACTGAACAAAAAATTCAGAAATGAAGAAAGTTGTTGATTAAATTTGATAATTCCCTCAACTACAATCAGTTATACATCAATTTACTGTCCTGTCACAGATACTAGTTGACATGTGCTAAGGGAATTCTTTGTGGTCAAAGGGATTAATAATTCGCTTAACAATTAAGTGCCCATAAACTTGAAAAGGTTAAATTGTCACGTCAAGAGACTTTAGAGGCCATTAAGCCAAGTTCCTCATTTCACAGAAAGGCAAAGAGGAGCCTGGAATGGTCACTTGCTCTACAGTGGCACAAAAATGAATAACGGCCAACTTAAAACTAAATCTCTCATCTTCATTCATTCAAACATCCACTGAATACCCATTTGTACTTAGAAAATCATCTAGGAGAGTATCAATAATGATCAAAAATAACAGAACAATACTATGGCTTCTAAAGGCCTCACCAATCCTCATCTTTCATACAAAGACACATCAAAACTAGATTTTATGGAGATTCATATTCAGAGCACTAAATGAGAAATATATGCAGCCAAGAATACTATACCCAGGTAGGCTGTCACTGAAAATAGAAGGAGAGATAAAAAGCGTCCAGGACAAACAAAAACTAAAGGAATTTGCAAACACCAAGCCAGCCCTACAGGAAATATTGAAAGGGGTCCTCTAAGCTATAAGAAAGCCTAAAAGAAACATAGACCAGAAAGGAAGAAACACAATATACAGTAACAGGCACCTTACAGGCAATACAATGGCACTAAATTCATCTCTCTCAACAGTTACCCTGAATGTAAAAGGGCTAAATACCCCAATTAAAAGACACAGGGTATCAGAATGGATAAAAAAAAAAAAAAAACAAGACCCATAGATATGCTGTCTATAAGAAACTCATTTTAGACGCAAAGACACCTCCAGATTTAAAGTGAGGGGGCAGAAAATAATTTACCATGCTAATGGACATCAAAAGAAAGCTGGGGTGGCAATTCTTATATCAGATAAATTAGATTTTAAACCAAAGACTATAATAAGAGATGAGGAAGGACACTATGTCATACTTAAAGGGTCTGTCCTACAAGAAGATCTAACAATTTTAAATATCTATGCCCCTAACATGGGAGCAGCCAATTATATAAACCAATTAATAACAAAATCAAAGAAACACATCAACAATAATACAATAATAGTAGGGGACTTTAACACCCCCCTTACTGAAATAGATCATCTAAGCAAAAGATCGACAAGGAAATAAAGGCTTTAAATGACACGTTGGACCAGTCGGACATCACAGATATATTCAGAACATTCCATCCCAAAACAACAGAATACACATTCTTCTCTAGTGCACATGGAACATTCTCCAGAACAGATCACATCCTGGGTCACAAATCAGTTCTCAACCGGTACCAAAAGATTGGGATCATTCCCTGCATATTTTCAGACCATAATGCTCTGAAACTAGAACTCAATCACAAGAGGAAAGTTGGAAAGAACACAAATACCTGGAGGCTAAAGAACATCCTACTAAAGAATGAATGGGTCAACCAGGAAATTAAGAATTTAAAAAAATCATGTAACAAATGAAAATGAAAACACAACTGTTCAAAATCTTTGGGACACAAAAAAAGCAGTCCTGGAAGGAAAGTATATAGCAATACAAGCCTTTCTCAAGAAACAAGAAAGGTCGGGCCCCTGGGTGGCTCAGTGGGTTAAAGCCTCTGCCTTCGGCTCAGGTCATGATCTCGGGGTCCTGGGACTGAGGCCCGCATCGGGCTCTCTGCTCCGCGGGGAGCCTGCTTCCTCCTCTCTCTGCCTGCCTCTCTGCCTACTTGTAATCTCTCTCTGTATGTCAAATAAATAAATAAAATCTTAAAAAAAAAAAAAAAGAAAAGAAACAAGGTCTCAAGTACACAACTTAACCCTATACCTAAAGGAGCTGGAGGAAGAACAGCAAAGAAAGCCTAAACCCATCAGAAGAGAAATAATAAAGATCAGAGCAGAAATCAATGAAATAGAAGCCAAAAGAACAGCAGAACAAATCAACGAAATTAGGAGCTGGTTCTTTGAAAGAATTAAGATTGATAAACCCCTGGCCAGACTTATCCAAAAGAAAAGAGAAAGGACTCAAATTAATAGATTTTACGGAGATTCAGTATCCAAAAAAATAGCAGCAATATCAGTGAAACTAAAAAGGTTAATAACCAACTTCATCTTCTCTTCTAATACCCAACCAAAAGGGAAAAAAACGAAATGGTTTATACACGGTCAGTATACACAGTAAACATAGTACATATTTTAAGAAAGGAAGATTAAAAAAAGTCACACACACCAGTTTTCAAAGTAACGTATGAAAAAAAAATGACCAGAAAGCATTCTTCCATAACATTAAAAAATTCATACTGCATATATGCTAAAAGTCACTATTAAGGCTTCAAAACTACTTTTAATCTAAATAATACAGTCTAGTTTGCATTTTGTTACTTATTTCCCACATTCTTTCCCTACACCACTATGCCTAGTCTAGCACACCTCACTGAGAAAACATCCAGACCTCACTAATCAATATGTGGATCAGAATGCTAGGGCGAGGCTTTGAATTGCAAACCACCACCTGACAGGGTAAATATACTTTACTGAAAAAAAGTATTTTCTGTTTTAGGGCTTAAGGCAATGAGAAATAATGTAAGTTGTATTTTAAAACACCGACTTGGTTTCAAGGTGAAATTAGATGTTTGAGTAAACATTCAAAAAGGCAAAAAGATAGAATATTTGAGAGGTGTCCTGAACTAAGGATTTATCTAAATTACAACAAAAACAAACATGAGAAAAAACTTTACAGCAAAGTAAAATCAAATCCTGATCCTCAATGTACATTGTAAATTAAGGATAAGCCTTGATCATTTGTGTTTCTTATTATAAATAACAAATTTGTAAAGTTGTTATTCCCTCTTGGTTTTCACAGTTGGTACTTAATGCTTTGTCATTAACAGCACGAGCTCTAAAATGTCTCCACAAGATAATTCCCCTGATCCTAGTTACTACACACAACTCTGAGTCTTACTTTGATAGTTAGAATTGGTCCCTGGGTGGTTCTCCAGGACATACTTCTTCAGAGCAGTGGTGGAGCAGGTCTTCGGCTCATTCATGGCAGCAATGGCAGACAAGATTGCATATTCCATCAGGCTTCCACCAAGCAGGGGTTTCTCCCCTGACTTCTTCAGCTGTTTTCCAAGGAGGAAGAGAAAAGCATCAAGACAACACTCTCCCAAAGCAGGTCAAGACAAGACTCCTCTGCACCAGGTGGGTCGGAGTTCCTGCATTAGCACAGATATGTTTTACAATAAATTGTCAGGTTAGGGACTTTCTCTTCCCACTCATCAGGTATTCAATCTGACTGAGGAGTCCCAACCCTCCTATGGACATTTTCCTCTTTCCATTTACCCCTCCATCCATCCTAAAACAGCAACAGCTACCCTAACTCAAACAGAGTAAGAGCTCTACCCCAATAAGCAAGTTAACTTGTTATGCCCCAATATATAAGATACTTTTAAGAACACTTCCTTTGTCTCAATCTGAAAAATGCAGTAGTTATAAAAATAATAAATAACCTTTTTAATCCTGTAAGGAAAACAGCAAAGGAAAAGCTTAATAAATATTTAGGGTATCATACAACAGAAAATTTTGTGCAAGGACAAAAGGATGGGGAACAGAGATCAGCACCAATAAGCAAAAAGGATAAAAGAACAAACTCATGGATGCCTGGGTGGCTCAGTCGGTTAAGCGGCTGCCTTCGGCTCAGGTCATGATCCCAGGGTCCTGGGATTGAGTCCCACATCAGGCTCCTTGCTCAGCAGGGAGCCTGCTTCTCTCTCTGCCTCTGCCTGACACTCTGCCAGCTTGTGCTCTCTCCCTCTCTCTCTGACAAATAAATAAATAAATAATATATATATATATAAAAGGACAAACTCAGGTATGGTCTACAACAGAGATTCTCGAAGAGTGGTCTACAAACTCTCTGGGGTTCCTGAGACTCTTTCAGAGGATCTGCAAGATCAAAACTATTTTCATAATAATACTAAGATGTGATGTGCCTTTTTCACTGTGGTGACATTTGCACTGATGGCAGAAAAGCAATGGTAGGTAAAACTGTTGCTACCTTACCACAAATCAAGGAGGAGACAAAAATGTACCAATGGTTACTGTATTCTTTACTGCTATGCACTTGTGGCTTAAAAAAAGTCAATTTCACTTAGTAATGCCCTTTATTAAGTAGCAAAAATTATTTTATTGAATCTTAACCCCAGTGCATGTCTTTTTGATATTTTATGGGACGATGGGAAGAACACATAAAGCATGTCAGCTGCATATGGAGGTATGTTGGTGGTCTCAAGGAAAAACACCCTCAGAGATTGAGCTGTAAGCTGAACTAACTGTCTTATTCATAGTACACCCTTTTTTAGTTGATGGAACAAGAAACAGGTAAACTATAGTTATTTAGGGCTTGGGATTCTGGTCGACATTTTCTTGAAAATGTATTAAATACAGTGCCTGGGTGGCTCAGTGGGTTAAAGCCTCTGCCTTCAGCTCAGGTCATGATCTCAGGGTACTGGGATCAAGGCCCCCATCGGGCTCCCTGCTCAGTGGGGAACCTGCTTCCTCTTCTCTCTCTTTGCCTGCCTCTGCCTACTTGTGATCTCTCTCTCTCTGTCAAATAAATAAATAAAAATCTTAAACAAACAAAAAAAATGTATTAAATAAGCCTCTCCCCTCCCTTCAAGGAAAACTAACAATATTTGTTACCAAGCATAAAAAGCAATTTTTTAAGAAAAATTTTAAATCACAAAACACTTGTATTTACACCATGGTGAGCCTGGTAATTTCCTGGTACTTAAAATATTGTTCTGATGAGGTCAGCGGGTAATATGTTACTTTTGTTATTATTTGATGAAATGTGATAATATTTTAATAACCAGCATAATTCAGTGAACCACTATTTTCCAAATGATCATGTTATGAAAATATGCATGGTTAGAAGATCCACTCAAAGTTCAAGACCAAATGATTTTAAGGCAACAATACAAAAAGTTCACTGATACGGTCTCAGGTTCTATATGGCAACTAACCTTTAATTACCACAAAATCAGTTAATGTAGTACATGATATTAACAGAATAAAGGACAAAAACCACATGATCATCTCAAGAGACATAGAAAAATCATCTGACAAACCCAAGAGCTGTTCACAATAAAAACTCCCAACAAACAAGTAATAGAGGAAAATATTTTCTCAACTTGATAAGAGGCATCTATGAAAAACCCACAGCTAACTTAATGGTGGAAGACTCGCTGTTTTTCCTTTAAGATGGGGAACAAGATGAGGATGTCTGCTCTCATCACTGTACTGGGGGTTCTAACCAATGCAATTAGGCAAGAAAAAACCAAAACATCTAGATTAGAAAGGTAGAAGTAAAATTGTCTTTATCTGCAAACAACATGACTCTGTATGTAGAACACCCTAGGGAGTCCACAAAAAATCCTAAGGAGCCTACAAGAAAACTACTAGAATTAGTAAATGAGTCCAGTGAAGTTGAATCAATATAAAATCAATAGACAAATCAACTGTATAAAGTCAATAGACAAATCAATTGTATGTCTACAGGCTAGCAATATCTAAAAGTGAAAATACTTCCATTCATAACATGGAAAAAGAATGAAATACTTAGGAATAAACTTAACGAAAGAAATGTAAGACCTTTATACTGAAAACTACAAAATGCTGCTGGAGAAGTTAAAGATCTGAATTAACAAAAAGTGTTCATGAACTGGAAAAATCAATATCATAAAGATGATTCTTCTCAAATAGATATGTAGGTCCAATGCAATCAACCTCTACCAAAATCCTAGCTGCCTTTCTTGTGAAAATTGACAAATGGATCCTAAAATTCATGTAGAAATGCACAAGACCCAGAATAATCAAAACATTTTTTTAAAAAACTACATATTAACATTTCCCAGTTTCAAAACTTACTGCAAAGTTTTCAAAGCTATAGTCATCAAGACAGTGTGATCCTGGCATAAGAATTCACATATAGGGGGATGCCTGGGTGGCTCAGTTGGTTAAGCGGTGCCTTCGGCTCAGGTCATAATACCAGAGTCCTTGCTCAGCAGGGAGCCTGCTTCTCTCTCTCTCTCTCTCTCTCTGCCTGCCACTCTGCCCGATTGTGCTCTCTCTGACAAATAAATAAATAAAATCTTAAAAAAAAAAAAAAAAGAAAAGAATTCACATACAGGGAAGGGACGCCTGGATGGCTCAGTCCATTAAGTGACTGCCTTCAGGCTCAGGTCATGATCCTAGGGTCCTGGGATTGAGTGTGACATCGTTCTCCACCTCCCCCTATTCTCACTCTTTCGAATAAATAAATAAAATCTTAAAAAAAAAAAAAAAGAATTCACAGAGTCCAGAAATAAACCCTTATCATTTATTGTCAACTGTCTTTTATAAAGATGCCAAGGCAATTCAGTGGGCAAAGGACAGTCTTTTCAATAAATGATGTTAGGACAATTGGATATCCACATGCAAAAACATCAATATTTATATCCTTACGTCATACCATAAACAAAACTCAAAATGGATAGGTCTAAACGTAAGAGCTGAAACTATTAAAAAAAATTCTTAAAAAAACCATAGCAGTAAGTCTTGTGATAAGTTAGGTGATGATTAGCTACAACACCAACAGCAGAATCAATTTTTAAAAATGATAAACTGGCTTTCATAAAAAATACTTTTGGACTTCAAAAGATACCATTAAGAAGGTGAAAGCATAGACCACAGATGAAGAGAAAATATTTGCAAATCATGTATCTAGTGAGGAACTTATATCTGGTTACATAACTTTTGTATCTCGGTAAGATAAATAACCCAACTTTAAAAACAGGAAAAGTATTTAAAGAGACATTTTATCAGAAAAGATAAACAAATGTCCATTAAGTACATGAAAAGATGGTCATGACACATCAGCAATCATGAAGGAAATGGCAACCCAAATCACAATGAAATAATACTCTCTACCCACCAGTATGGCTACCATTTTGAAAAGACAGTAACAAGTGTTTGCAAAGATATGGAGAAACTAGAACCCTTAAACTTTGTTGGTGGGAATGTAAAATGATGCAGCCACTCTGGTAGTTTCTTACAACATAAATTTACCATATAGTCTAGCAAGTCCACCCTCCTAATTATATATCCATGTGAAATAAAAATACATGTCTACACAAAGATTTAGATGTAAATGTTCATTGGCAATATTACTCATAAGAGTAAAAAAAGTAGAAATAACCCCAATTTTCATTAACTTGTGAATAAACATAAAGTGTTAGATTCATACATTGTGGTAACGTGGCAATACAAAGGAATGAAAGCACTGACTCACGCTGCAACATGCTAAGAGTTTACTAAGTGTATGCTAAGTGAAAGAAGCCAGACACAAAAGACCACATATTATATGACTGTAGCCATATGAAACATGTAGAAAAGGCAAATCTATATAAAGAGAAAGTCGATTAGTAGGTTGGCTAAGGATGAGAATGGGGAGAGACTACAAATGGGCACAAGAGATCTTTCTGGGGAAAATGTTCTAAAACTGGATTGTGGTGATGGCTGTATAACTCTACAAATTTACTAAAAAGCACTGAATTATAAATTGTTAACTTAAAATGAATGTATTTTATGATATATATAAACTATACTTTAATGAAACTATTCAACAGCTCTCTAATAGATAAAATCTCTTTTTAAAAAAATTATCACCTGTTGAGTTTTCATATAGTATCAGAGAATAATATGTACAACTATTTGAAAATTATCTTAAAAATACTCCACACTTTTCTAACTGCATTACTATGTATGGTGAATTTTCTTCATAGATATAATCCAAAATGTGTTGAACAGACAGATATCAGCTGTCTTCTCTTCATCAAGATCTTAAAGACTTTTGCAGATTTTTAATAAACAATATCCCTCTACTCAATTTTTTGTTTTGGCAAATACAGTTATTTTTCACACAAAGATCATTTATACTAATGTGAAAAAAATTTTAAATTAATATTTAAAATTTCCCTCAGTTTTAATTTCTAATACCGTAAATACTAATAGGTGTAACCATATAAAAAATCTCTTGGGGTCCTCAAGAAATTCTTAGAGTATAAGGAGGTCCTGAAATCAAAATTCTGAGAACCACTTCTCTACGATCCTTTTCGGCTTCTAACCTGGAATGTCCCAGAAGCACCTTTGCCAGTTATTTGTTCTAACTGGCCTCTCTCTACTGCTCTCTGCAGAGCGTTCTTCAACAGCTGAGGCCTGCAGAGAAAACAAAAGAATAGCAATCAATTTATCAATGAAAGAGAAATCTGAAGAAACAAATCTAGGGTTATTCCCTGAACTATGTTCTAATTCTTATTATATGTACTACTTTGTTAAATGGACAATAAATTAAGGTACTAGCACCCTTAACACAGTGGCATTCTTTTTTCCTTGAGCAAAGAAGTCATTATCCAGATACACAGAACCATGTACCATACGCAACCAATTTCTGAACTTCAAGACACTCCAAACACCCTCCATTTATTTCCGTCAACCACAATGGCAACCAAACTATGTAATCAAGCAAAACATGGGTATGTTTAAAGTCCCATTCAACTTGTTCTCTGAGGCAAAATTCCTAGATTTTTTAAAAAGTATATAACACGTTAAAAAACAGTGGAGTCATTTTTTACAAACCCATATCTGAGATTAGCCTAATAAAATATAATTCCCTAGGAAAGAAAATTGGTTGTTCTTAAAATAGTGTCTCTGTCTTAAGAGGGTTATAGTTTAAAACAAACAAACACACACCACTAGATCATCAAAACCAAATGGCAGGAAACAAGAAATTGAATATCATTAAAAACATAAAAGGGGCAGCTGGCTGGCTCAGTCCGAAGAGCATGAAACTCTTAATCTCGGGGTTGTGAGTTCGAGCCCCAAGTTGAGTGAAGATTACCTTAAAAAATAAAATCTTTAAAACAAACAAACATAAGAACAAGTGCAAAACAGTCCTGTCAAGGAGCAGTAGTCTGAGAGGTGGGTGAGGAATCTTAGGTGCAGGGACAAACCAATCAAGCTGACTTAGGGCTCAAAGAGGACTATGGTATGGAACAAGACAGTCAAATGGAAAGCTATACATTCAGGCCAATAGGATATCTGAAGAAAGGGTTAATCATAATCTAAAAGTCTGGAAGTGTGTTCTGTCATAACTCGAAAATTACTAGAATAGCACCCAATAAGAATATCATGAAAGTCACTTGAAACTGGTTAGTTGCTGGGATGCTGGGTGGCTCAGTCAGTTAAGTGTCTGCCTTTGGCTCAGGTCATGATCCCAGGGTGCTAGGATCCGGCCCTGCATCAGCCTCAGAGGAGAGGCTGCTTCTCCCTCTGCCGCTCTGCCTACTTGTGCTCTATCTCTCTGTCAAATAGGAAGGAAGGAAGGAAGGAAGGAAGGAAGGAAGGAAGGAAGGAGGGAGGGAGGGAGGGAAGGAAAGAAAAGCAAGAAAGAAAGAAAAGAAAAGAAAAGAAAGAAAAGAAAGAAAGAAAGAAAGAAAGAAAGAAAGAAAGAAAGAAAGAAAGAAAGAAACTGGTTAGTTGCTACGTAGATAGAAAAAAGATCAGCGGGGCAGCCCCTAAGGGGCAGAATGAGGGCCTATCTAATTATCATTAGGAGATGCTTCACTGAGATTTGATATCTTTCTTTGGAGAAGAAATTTTCAATTTGTATCTAACCACTGAGCATTACACACTGAGCTGACACTAGAGTTTTTAATGACATCGTCTGTATGCTTAGGGAAGAATAAAGGGGATCCTATGTTCTAACAAGATGCTAAAGAGTAGGAACTACCCTATCAAATCTTGTACATCCCTGATACTCCAGATGAAGAAACTCCCAATTAAAAAAAAAAGTAAAATGAAAGTATTTCCCCCAGTGCTATTCCCTTCAGGATGAGTATGATTTATGCCAGGACCCAAAACATATACACACCCACACGGAGACACAAAGTCCTTCATCTCATAAACATTTACTGAGTATTTATAATAGTTATACGGGAATAGGGGTGTCTGAGTGGCTCAGCTGGTTAAGCGACTGCCTTTGGCTCAGGTCATAATCCCAGGGTCCTGGGATCCAGCCCCACATCAGGTTCCCTGCTCAGCGGGGAGCCTGCTTCTCCCTCTCCCGCTCCCACTGAATAAATAAATAAAATCTTATAAAAAAAATAGTTATACAGGAGGCGCCTGGGTGGCTCAGTGGGTTAAAGCCTCTGCCTTCGGCTCAGGTCATGATCTCAGCGTCCTGGGATCGAGGCCCGCATCAGGCTCCCTGCTCAGCGGGGAGCCTGCTTCCTCCTCTCTCTCTGCCTGTCTCTCTGCCTACCTGTGATCTGATCTCTCTGTCAAATAAATAAATAAAATCTTAAAAAAAAATAGTTATACAGGAATGAACACATAGATCTGGTCACTAAACCCCAGGAATTTAAGAGATGATGAACATATAATTATGGTAAAACATGGTAAGGATCAAGGTTGAAGTACATGCATAGAACGTTGGGAACACAGTTGAGGGAGTGATTTGACTACCAAACACTTTTTTATTAGTTGCCTCTCTAAGGCAGACTGCTTAAAGACTAGTTTCCAATGGGGGAGTCACACAGCTTCAGTAAAATACTGACACCCCAGTGAGAAGAATCTTCTTACCCAAGGTTCAGATGCTCCCAGAAAGAGATCAGTTAAATTGGTTCCCTTCTTAACATTTCTGTTTTCTCAGCACTTTATGCCAGCATAAACTTCTGGGCTTTTTAGAAACCGGAGTTCTAGCACTCATTCCTCTACCTTCCAATAAAACCATATTTACCAAGTGCTTCAAAACTTCTCAGAATGACCCATTCTTTCACCACTGCCATAACCTTAGCGCCAGCTACCACACCCTCCGTTCTGGGCACTGTGCTTCTTTCTGTTTTCATAATGCGTACCACTATTAGTTCAATACACCTACAAAGGCCACCTTTATGATATTACTCAACTGATCAGGTGTCGGGTCCTAATGCCTCAACCCAACTTTAAGGCCTTCCATGACGTAATCCCACTCCTTGTTAGTCTAGATGCAGTCAGACCCAAGCTCCTTTTAGTTCTCAAGAAAGAATGCCAACTTCTGCCTCTACAATTTTCTCATGAGGCTCCTTTAAGAATGGCTTCCCCACTCTACCATCCATCTAAATTCTATACTTTGGGATGCCTGCGTGGCTCAGTCGATTAAGCATCTGCCTTTGGCTCAGGTCATGGTCCTACGGTCCTGGGATGAAGTCCTGCATCAGCTTCCTTGTTCAGCAGGGAGCCTGGTTTTACCTCTGAATGCACCTCCCCCTGCTTGTGCACATTCTCCCGACAAATAAATAAAATCTTAGAAAAAAAAAATTTCTATATTCTTCCATGCCTAATCAAGCTCTATCTCTTTAACTTACCTCTAATTCGCAGGCACAGATCCCTGTTCTGAAAAATTCTATAGTCTGTATCATACCATTCTGCACTTACTAAGGTGCCAAGTGCTGTTTGAAATGCTTTATTTGCATGGAATAGACCAGAAAATACAACAAATCCAAGAAATAGGAACTATTACTGCCCATCCTTTACAGATGGGGAAAAGCTGAGTGACACGGAAAGTGACCTCTCCATACAGGTGTGAGAACCAGTTACAAATTTAAACAGTCTGATTCCAGATTCTACATTCTTACTCACTATGCTATGCTTGCACTTTCCAATGAAAGACATCCAGAACAGTGGAAAAAGCAGGAAGTACGAAATCGAAAAACAAGATAAAGTTCTGGCTTTACCACTGAATAGTCAGGTAACCCGGGGTAAGGAAAATTGAAATAGGAGTATGTATTTTTAAGTCTATGTTAAGAATGGAAAACAGTGTAAACAAAAGTGTTTTATACTATAAAGTCCTATAGAAATCCAAGGGACTTTTCATTATTATAACAAGTTTTGTTCTTAATTAGATAATTATACCAGTTTAATTAGAAGCAGGGAATAATCGGTGATTGCTGATTGCCATGTTTTTCATCTGTGGAGAAAATCAGTCTGCACTGAGGGATATAAAAATGAAAGCCACGCACAGGGAGAATCAAAGGTAAGGGATGGCAAACAAAAACGCAGCTGACAGTAGTAAGGATTCTGAGTTGTAAGGATGTGAATAAGAAAGTTACATCAGGGGAACCTGCGTGGCTTAGTCGTTAAGCATCTGCCTTCCGCTCAGGTCATGAACCCCGAGTCCTGGGATCAAGCCCCCATCCGGCTCCCTGCTCAGCAGGAAGCCTGCTTCTCCCTCTCCTACTCCCCTGCTTGTGTTCCCTCTCTCTGCCAATTAAATAAACAAAATCTTTAAAAAAAAAAAGGGGGAGAGGGAGGGAGAGAGAAAAAGAAAGGAAAGGAGAAGGAAAGGGAAGGGAAGGAAAGGAAGAAAGAAAGTTACATCAGTCTGTTAGAAATGCATAAATGGAGCGCCTGGGTGGCTCAGTCCATTAAGTGTCTGCCTTCAGCTTAGGTCATGATCCCAGGGTCCCGGGATCAAGTCCTGCATCAAATCCCTACTCAGCAGGGAGCCTGCTTCTGTCTCTCCCTCTGCCCTTCCGTCCTGCTCGCCCTCTCTTGTGCTCTCTCTCTCAAATAAATAAAATCTTAAAAAAAAAAAGAGAAATGCATAAATGGAATTAAGAAGATCAAAAAACTCTTGAAATTACTTAGTGTTGAAAATGTTTAAGAAGTCAAGGATCACCAAAGAGAAAAAAGTTGAGAGAAAAGTATAGGACATACACCGGAATCTTGGGCTATGTTCTTATTTTGGTGGAGGCAGAAAGAAAATCAAAGAGAGAGTATGAAGTTATACCAGACAGAATGACTCCTAATGCCATGTAATTATCCTTGAAAGTATTTTTTTTTTTAAGATTTTATTTATTTGACAGAGAGAGCATGTGTGCATGTACAAAGAGTGGAAGCAGCAGGGGAGAGGAAGAAGCAGGCTCTCTGCTGAGAGATGTGGGGCTCAATCCCAGGACCCTGGGATCAAATGAGCTAAAGGGACCATGACGCTTAACCAACTGAGCCACCCAGGTGCCTCTACCCTTGAAAGTTTCTAAAAGTACCTTCTTAGAATAAACCCAAATTCCCTACATGCCCAACATGCCCAGTTTTTAATTTAGGGTTGCAAAAAATCAACTGCTACCAAATTAAGGAGGTGACTTGCGTATTATATAAAAAACACTATCTTTTTAAAATTTAAGTTTTTTTGAGAGAGAGAGAATGGGGGATGGAGGAGAGGCAGAGAAAGAGAAAGAGAACCTTAGGCAGGCTCCACACCCAGCATGGAGCCCCACATGGGGCTTGATCTCACAATCCTGAGATCATGACCTGAGCCGAAATTAAGAGTGGGATGCTTAACTGACTGAGCCACCCAGGCGCCCCTAAAAAATACTCTTTAAACATTAGGATAGTATTTAGCAGGGTAATGCTCATACCATGAGAATGATGTTGGAACTGAGACTGAAAAATATTAACACGAATTGAGCACTTACTATATGCCAGGCACTGTTCTATGTGCTTAACATGTACCAAGAGATCTGAGCTTCCTAACAACCTTATTGATATACTGTCTACCAATGAAGAAACTGACACACAAAGGGATAACTTATTTAGTGATACAAAGCTAGAAAATGACAGAATCAGGATTTAAACCTAAGGGGTCCTGGTTCCAAAGTCTGTGCTCTTAACCACAATGCTCTACAGCCTCTAGTATATGGAGCAGAAATTCATGTCTCATTTCACATGCTCCTGGATATAGGCTCCTTGTGGAATGGCCAGGTGAAATGCCCATATTCATTCATTCATTCAACTAATATTTATTGAGCATCTACAATGTGTTAGGCTTGGAGGAAACAGAAGTGAACAATTTAAATAAAAACCCTGGACTTCACGATTCTGACATTTTAATGGCGTAGACAGGTATACGTTAGAATGTGATGAGTGGCATGGAGAAAAATAAGGCAGAGAAGTAGAATTCTGAATGCTGGGAGAGGAGGGAAAGGTTGCAGATGTATTTTGGGTGGTTCCATCAATCAAATGCAGTGTATGGGCCATGTCTGGACATTGACTAGAACAAAACTATAAAAAGTCATTTTGGAGACAACAGGGGATACTGAACATGGCCTGCATATTTAGATGTTAAAAACTTCAATAATGTTATTATGACGGTTATGTTCTCTCTGCATTTATGTGTATGTCTGAAAATTTCCAAAATAAAATGATTTTTTAAAAAAAGGAACGTGATCACAGGAGAGTCAAGGCACTCTAATGATGGTATTAAAGTAAAAACCTGAGGGTAGTGAAGGAATGACCAAGTGGGTTATGGGGAAAACCATACAGGCAAAGGGAACAGCAAGCATGCAGACTCTGATGCCGGTTAAGTGAAAGAAGGATAGTGGTGGTTTGGTCAGAGATGCAAAGAAGTGTAGTGTCTTGTATACTGTTTTAGGACTCTGGCTTTAACTAAGAGGGGGTTGGGAAGTTTATATTGGGAACTTATATTTTTACAATTCCCACTCTTGTTGCTATGTTAAGAACCCAGTGAAGGGGAGGAAGCATGAGAGGTGCAGTTAGGAAGTTATTGCTCTAATACAACTTAAAGATGCTGGAAGAGAGTGGCTTGGAAGAAAGCGGTAACAGTGGAGGTGATGAGAAGAGGTCTGTTAATAGTAATATCTTAATGTCAAAGCCAAAGTAATTGCTTACAGATTAGATGGAAGTATGGGATAAATAGAAGAGACTAGCATAAAATCAATGTTTCTGGCTTTAGCAGCTAGAAAGATGATGTCGCCATTAACTAAGGTGGAGAAGATATGGAAGACACAAAAAGCTTTTTGGGGAGGGGGTCAAGAGCTCAGTTTTGAACATGTCAAGTTAGAAACAAAAGTAGTGACAGCAAATAAGCATCTGTTTATGTGCATGTGCAGCCAGGAAGGAGGTATGAGCTAGATTTATATACCTATAAATTAGTAGTATATAGCTTTGACAGTAAAAAAGAATTACCAAGTGAATGTGGATAGAAAAGCCAAGAGAGGGGCGCTTGGGTGGCTCAGTGGGTTAAAGCCTCTGCCTTCGGCTCAGGTCATGATCTCAGGGTCCTGGGATCAAGGCCCGCATCGGGCTCCCTACTCAGCAGGGAGCCTGCTTCCTCCTCTCTCTCTCTCTGTCTGCCTCTCAGCCTACTTGTGATCTGATCTCTCTGTGTCAAATAAATAAATAAAACCAGAAAGAGAAAGAAAGAAAGAAAGAAAGAAAAGAAAGAAAAGAAAGAAAAGAAAGAAAGAAAGAAAGAAAGAAAGAAAGAAAAGCCAAGAACGGAGTCTGGCTAGCTAGCTAGCTCAGTCAGAAAAGCATGAGACTCTTGATCCCAGCACCATGGGTTTGAGCTCCATACTGGGTGTAGAGATTACTAAAAAACAAAAACAAAACAACTAAAAAAACAAAAAAAGATAAGAGACCTATAGTCTAATCCATAGAAGACTGAGAAAGAATGGGTAGTGAAGCTGAAAGAAAATCAGGAAGATAGGCTGTCCAAGAAGGCAAGTAAGGAAAGTAAAGAAAGGAAGTAGAGGAGTCCTTGACTGCATCAAATGCCAGTGAAAGACCAGCAAGTAAGTTAAGGACTATGAACGGACTACTAAAATTTACAGCATGGACGTCACCGGTGACACTGACAGGAAAAAGCATTTCAGGTAAGGTGGTTGAGAGTAAAGTGTGACAAAAGTGGGTTTAAAAAAAAAGTAGGAGGGGAGGGGCACCTGGCTGGCTCAGCCGTTCAGCTCAGGTCATAATCACAGGGTCCTGGGATCAAGCCCTACATCTGGCTCCCTGCTTAGCAGGAAGCCTGCTTCTCCCTTTCCCACTCCCCCTGCTTGTGTTCCCTCTCTCACTGTCTCTGTCAAATAAATAAAATCTTAAAAA
>LNAC01000030.1:5140972-5157419 GCA_002007465.1 Ailurus styani
TTTTTTTAAATTTTTTTTAAAGATTTTTATTTATTTATTTGACAGAGAGAGAGAGAGAGATCACAAGTAGGCAGAGAGGCAGGCAGAGAGACAGGGAGAGGAGGAAGCAGGCTCCCTGCTGAGCAGAGACCTGAGATCGTGACCTGAGCCGAAGGCAGAGGCTTTAACCCACTGAGCCACCCGGGCGCCCTCATTTTTATTTTTAAAGACCTATCTATCTATCTATCAGAGAGAGACAGAGGGAGAGAGCATGTGCACAGGTGAATAAGCAGGGGGAGCAACGGGCAGGGGAAGAAGCAGGCTCCCTGCCAAGAAAGGAACCTGATGTGGATTTTAATCCCAGGACCCTGAGATCATGACCCAAACCTAAGGCAGGCACTTAACAAACTGAGCCACCCAGGTGCCCCTAAATAGTTCTCCTTTTTGAATATTTACTCTTTCTCCTTTCTCATGAGAAAGGGGCTAAGGGAATAACACAGACATCTGTACTTTAAAGTCTAGGCCAACGGCTCATACCTGATATCCACTCTAAGTTTAGGGTAATACTGAGACACGTATTTCCTGATGAGACTGTAGGAAGCTTCTTTAGGTTCACAAAGGCGAGTAAAGGCCAATGGGAGGATATCCTCTAACTTTACTTGTGGTTCTGGATCCACTGCAGAGTTTCTGTTCTGAAATATAATATAAAAAATTATCATCATTACAGACTATGGAGTTCTCTGTTCAAATTCTTCTATATTCAACTCAAGGGCTTTCCTAAGTTGACTGCTAAATCAACTAACTAGTAGAATACTATCACTTTTTTTTCCACATTCAAATAAATATACAGGGGCATAACGGCACTTGTGTGGCAACTTATTTGAGATAAGAACTTCAGATTAAGAGTTAAAATATGTATAAAAATGAAAAGAAGAGCACCCCGGTGCCTCGGTCGGTTAAGCATCCGACTCTTGGATTTTGGCTCAGGTCATGATCTCAGGGTTGTGAGAGCAAGCCCAGACCGGGCTCTGCACTCAGTGTGGAGCCTGCTTAAGATTCTCATTCTCGGGCGCCTGGGTGGCTCAGTGGGTTAAAGCCTCTGCTTTCGGCTCAGGTCATGATCTCAGCGTCCTGGGATCGAGGCCCGCATCGGGCTCTCTGCTCAGCGGGGAGCTTGCTTCCTCCTCTCCCTGTCTTTCTGCCTGCCTCTCTGCCTACTTGTGATCTGATCTCTCTGTGTCAAATAAATAAATAAAATCTTTAAAAAAAAAAAAAAAAGATTCTCATTCTCTCACTCTGCCTCTGCCCCTCCCTCTCAAAAAAAAGAAAAGAAAAAGAAAAGAAATGGTAGACTTTAATTAAAGGTCCTAGTTTATTCTTACCTTTCAATAACAAAGAATGAAAAGGACCATGCAGCACCAAAAAGCTCCGTAAACAGTTCACTTCATTCGAAGTTTTAGGAAAAAAAGTACAAAATCTTTGGAGTTGCAAAAACATGATGCAGAGGAAGAGTCATGATTTCAGTTACTGACACAGAGGAAAAACTACATATTTCACTTTGTTATTGTACAAATACTTTCTATAAATGAAATTATGTATCTTGAGAAATGTTAGTACGCACAAAAAAGAAAAGGAAAAGGCTCTGGGTATAGTTTTGGGGCCTAATATTGGGTAAAGATGTACTCATATGCCCCTTTTAGTTTAACATTTAATATTTCATTAAAGGGAGTATAATTCATACAGCTGCCCATAAATCAACATATGGCAGTTAAGTGCATGGGCTCTGGGGCTGGAGGGCTTGGATTTACACACTGCCTATTTTCTACTCATGAGCTGGCCGATAGTGAGCAAATCATTTACAACCTCTCCAGGCCTTAGTAGAAAGGCTGCACTTTGCACAGTGCTGGCACACAGTGAACACTCAATCAATGCTGCTCTATCTACTAGAAGAAATAGTTTTACAGAGCTCAAATTGTGGTACAGACTTCTTACCTTTCTGTTTCTGGATTTCTGAGGCGTTTTTCTTGATTTCTGGACCACAATAAAACTCCCAGAAGCACCTTTTCCTTTTACCTAAGGTAAATTAATTACAGTTGCAATTACCAATATTTTTAAGTTATTCTGGTATTAATATTTATGACTTTATGCTAGCCCAAAGTACAGGGCATGGTGATATAAGAACTAATGTACAGTGCTGTTCAACCCTTCAGAGAAAAAAGAACAATGGATAGACTGAAAGATTTGGGATTGAATCCTATTTATGGTTACCATCTAGCCATTTAATATTGGACAACCCCATGAGGTCTCTGAGCTTTTGTTTCCTCATCTACGAAACTGGGAAGAATGCTATTGTGATACCAGGTTAAATAGTCTACAAGCTTTCCACCCCCCAAAAAAGTACTATGAAAGAAGGGACAATCTCTTGGGGAAAATGAGAAAACCTCTATCTTGAAGATCATTCCTGGGCAAAAGTTTACAGCCTGCTGATCTCAAACTACAGTGTTTCCCAGATCGCCCATTAGTGATTATTATTACACATGGGAATAGTTATCTAATTAATTCTTAGCCACCCCATATGGCATGTGTAAGTCTTACCACATATTTCCACAGTTTACAAAGCAGTTTCATAGAACTTTAAAGCTGATTGGCACTAACCTGAGTCCTCCACACCTTAGCTTTATTTGTGCTACTATGAATGTAGCAATCAAGCTGAAATGCTTTCAGCCTATAAACTGCTGTTTAAGCATCAAACTGAGGTCAGCCTACGAGGCAAGAATAGGTCATAAACTATTTTTCATTAAAAAAAAAAAACAAAAAAAACCCCCACGAAGCCAGCTCATAAACTGTGCTGACATACACTATGATAGAGGACAAGTGTTTGGTTCTAATTACATTGGTTAGATAATACCCTTTAATCAGTGATTGTTTTAAAGGCCATATAAATATCAGTTATACAACATTCTGAAAAAGCTCTAATGTTAGCTCCACAGCAGGAATCTGCTTTACTCAATGATGGACCCCCAAGCACCTGGCACACAGGAACAATATATATTTGTGGAAGGAAGTACTTGTTGAAAGTTCCTAATCAGAATTTAAATGCCTGAGTGGCACAGAATTCTGTATTAATCAAATTGTGCAGAAAAGTATGAAAGAAAGGCAGCAGGATTCTTGGAATTCAGTTAACTAGGTCCTCTGAATCATTTTTGCCACTACCATGGGATTTTGATAATTACTGGACTTATGAAGAGGATTTAAGATAAAGTCCATTCCAACTTCAAATTTTTATGATTCTAACCAGTATTTTGATATACTATGCAAAATAACATAGATTTAAGCCTGAAATCAATATTGGTTTTAGTACCAGTCTCAATTTACTCAGGCTTCCCTGATGCTCCTAACAAGCTTTAATACTGTTAAGTTAAAGTGAACCTATTTATAAATACATAACAGTAACAAGTCTAGTCATACAACTTAGGCTTTAAAACTAACAAACACAAGACAAGAATAATTCTTTTTTGGTGCTGCAATAAAACGATTCCTTAACCTCTCATCTTCAGTACTACGTGATCTCAAGCATAAATGGCCCCCAAAGAAAATCCAATCACGGGGCACCTGGGTGGCTCAGTCGGTTAAGCATCTGACTCTTGATTTCAGCTCAGGTCATGATCTTAAGCCTTGTGTAGGGCTCTGCGCTCAGTACGGAGTCTGCTTAAGATTTTCTCCCTTTTCTCTCTTGCTCTGTCCCTCCCTCCTTCCACCCCCAGCTCATGCACTGGTGTGCGCTCTCTAAAAAAACAGATAAATACATAAAATTTATAAAAGTACAAGGAGCACTAGAAACAAATTACAGTATTATAATGCTTCTGCTCTCCAGAACAGTTAACTTATCAAAGGTAACTGGCACCTGTGATTCTGAAACCTAGTCTCAAATAATAAAACTAGGTTAAGCTTAACAATTATTACGTCATCATTACGTTAATTTACAAAAGAGGATACAAAAAGTCTAAATGTTACTGTGGACTTATAGTTAGTACTTGTTGAAATGATCTTATCCCCAATAATCATTTAATACCTGTTTGATGACACCTCTATTTAATTCTCTTTTCAGTGCTTGTTTAAGGAGGTAGCCCCTTCGCTCCAACTCCAGAGAAGGGTACTTATGGATAATATACTTTCGAATAGCAACCACTGATGCACCACTCTTCTGGAAGCATGCCTAGAAAACAGATTCACCAAACCATACACATTACTTTATACTAGCTGCTTTTCATTAGATTGAAAATCTGACACACGTTTTCCAAATAAATTATTTTGGAGGTGAACTTGACAAAGGATGATAAAAATGGCAGGAAAAAGGAGTGGTCTCTCAGGTAACTTCAGTTCATTACAGCTGTTGAGAAATACAGAAATACAATCTTTTTGCAACAATAATTTTAACTTAGTTCAAGACAGGCAAAGAGAAGATACAAAATGTGAACAACACTCTCTGTGTCAAGGAAGAACCTATTCCCATTTTAATTCTATTCTATATTTAAAAGATCTCCAGCATTAAAATGAAGAAAACAAAACATTTTTATTACTTGTAGGACCAGATCTAGTTCATTATGGAATGAGTGTTAAGCATACCAGGACCAATGTTTCTCCGTAGGCTTTGTGTGAATGTCAGCAGAGAACACAAGCAAAGATGATCTGAATAAATGGCATAAAACTGGTTTACAGATGGAAAATCTTAAACAGAGTCTTGGGTAACAATGAGGGCATTCGACTGCGACTTAAAATGTCTTCCATTTTCATCCAATTTATCTATATTCCACTTGATTAATGACCATGGAAGAGTTAGGTAGGTCATTAAGTCATGAAGGTGGCAAATTTTTTTCAAATGCTTTACATTTTGAAGCACACGTAAAGAGCATCTGTTATCTACCTAATGGGCTACTACACCAATTTTGTGTTGCATTGTCTGTAAACTGAACGTGGCACTTATTCATTCTCATTGGATAAAGACTTGGTTGAATGTTATTTTATATACTTTGACAATAAAGAAAAATTGTACAACATAAAGTTGTGTTAATATGGTTCACCTATTTCAAGTAAGTCTCTCTGATCTATTACAACCCATTAAAGTTTACTCCTAATTTTTTAAAAAAATACAAAGAAAATCAAGCAGAGAAGAGCTCTCTAATGCTAAAACAATTCGTGCTGCACCAAACTGACACTGAGAAGGAAGTAGACATCAGGACTCCTGTTTATTCAAAAAATGGTATCAGTGGTCTGAAATCATGATTTGTTACATTGCATGGTACAAATATGCACAATCAGATTCAAACTATTCTTCAGGCCTAATTATACTGTTCTAATTTTTTGTTTCACTACTTTAAAATTCTAGTCCCTTCTCCAATCCCACTGTAACCTTGCTCCTCAAAATCTAGGCTGAGAGGTCATGAAGTGAAATCCTGGAAGAAAGGAAATGGGAAGAAAAGAGCTCTCATGGGGCGCCTGAGTGGCTCAGTCGTTAAGCGTCTGCCTTTGGCTCATGTCATGATCCCAGGGTCCTGATCGAGCCCTGCATTGGGCTCCCTGCTGGGCAGGAAGCCTGCTTCTCCCTCTCTCATTCCCCCTACTTGTGTTCCCTCTCTCGCTGTGTCTCTCTCTGTCAAAAAATTAAATAAAATCTTAAAAAAAAAAAAGAAAAAGAAAAAGAAAGAAAGAAAAGAGATCTCAGTCAAGCTATCTAGACCAAGAAAGTTTTAAGGAGTTGAGAGCACTCTTAAAAAAGTACAGGGAGAGGTCTGAAGGCAAACCCTTTTCCAGTTCATGTGTCATTCTCAAGTTCTGAGAATGACCACTAGGCTCCTCTTTCCTCTTATTACACCACCCTTGATTACACTGGTCTTTATCCCTCTTTCCCTAATTTTGACTGAGATCCTAGCAACAAGGTCCCTAAAATGAGGGCATTTTGTTAATTTGGATGATGAGATGATAAGAGGAGCCAGTGAGATTACCATCCCATCATGCAAAATTAACAAGGTAAAAGTAACCAAAAAACTTAAACAAAAAAGGCAAGGTCAGAGTAGAAGATAACCTTAAAAATTAAAATAAGAAAGCTACTGGTTAACTAATGGGAGTCAGTGGATTACAGCAAAGTCATAAAGCTTGTGCAAGGAGAATTTTTGGTGATGAAGCAAAGTAGTAAGGTTTTTAAAAGGGTTCCTTAGAGCTCAGGTGAGAAAGCTAGCTATTACCAGTATTAGACACTCAGTTTTGAAATGGACCTAAAGACAGTATAACTTTTTAAAATAAAAATCCTCTATGATATTCAGTTACTCTTAGTCACAATCAGACTTCATAAGGGCAAAGACGACCCTGTTTGTTTTACCCTCTGCTATATCCTTAGCAGGGTTACAGACACAGAGAAGTTAGTCCTTAAATATGTTTGTTGAATGAATTAACAGGTTAAGCCTTCAAATAAATACTATATTTAACCAATAAACTGAGCAAAGAAAAAAATCTAAAGTTAAAAATACGTGCTATAATAAATTTGAATTAAAAAATTAGAAGTGCTCACCAAAAGTGATTTTCTTAAAAAAAAAAACAAAACAAAACCAAAACATGAACTTCACAATGGCTTTCTTCTATTTAAGTATCTTTTAGGAAGCAGAGCAAGGTTTCTCATGTCTGGACAGGAATATGCCACTTTCAAATAACCCAAAGACGAACAAAATAAATCTAAGATGAACTGCTTGTAATAAAAACTTGCCTTAATGGCCTCAGTTAGGATTGCATCCATCTTGGGACGTGGGGAGGAAGCCATCGGTGTTTGTTTCTGGGCCCTGGCTAGCTGGCTGGCAGAAAGGGTAGCCCAGGAAGGTATTGTTTTTTTCACTTTCTTCTCCTTTTCTTTAGACTGATCTTTTTCACTTTAAAACAAAGAATTGTTATTATGCAAAGTAAACTCTGCAGAAAGAGGTATAAAGTCAGAAAGAAGAATAGACAAGGGAAGGATAAAAATTGTTTTATTTCCACACTAAAGTGATACATAAAATGAGCAAGTTTTCACAAAATAAAACCTTTAAAAAAACTGGGTATTATAAATGAACAAAAAGGTGTTTTCTCTTAAGTGCAGGAGAGGAGTCAGATAAATTAGCACTGGTATGAAGGGCCAGCACACTAAAGAAACGAGAATTTTAAAACATATTCTAACTACAAAAGCTGTCATTTAGCACAGTGAAAAGAACTCAAGCTCTGAAGTTGAAAGACCTGGGTTTGGGTTTTTGCTCTAACATTTACTAGCTATATGACCTTGGCAGGTGACCTGAGTCTCAGCGTCCTCAGCTGTAAAATAGTAATATAAGGCCAAATATTTTACCAGTTTGTTGCAAGAATATGAGATAATGTCTGTAAAACAATTTTTTGAGCCATAAAGCATTACACAAATTGTATTCTAAAAATAATAACAGCACTCGAATACCCTAAAATACAGGGTAGCTGCTAAAAATTCCGGAGAACTTAAGCCTATAAAGGATTTCCTGAGGGCTACACCCAGAAAGTGTAGTTATTACTAAGTTATTCATTCATTTAAAAAGTAATTTCTAACAATTCTGACCAACTATGAAAAGAACACAACACGACCAGCAGTCCTGCAAACAACAACAACAAAACCACTTTAAATTAAAAAAGAATTGCTAGGGTGCCCGCATGGCTCAGCCGGTAAGCTGGCTGCCTTTGGCTCAGGTCATGATCTCGGGGTCCTGGGATGGAGCTTATTCCTCTCCCTCTGCCCCTCCCCACCTTGTGTGTGCACGCGCTCTCTAATAAATAATAACATCTTTAAAAAAAATAGAAATGCCACCACATTGTACAGATTATCAGTAGCAAATTTCACTTTGAGATTCTCAAAGTCAGCCTCCAAATGATGAATACTTCATCAAACATACACAGAGTTTTAGGTGACTATGGCAATAGCTGGTACAGATTAATGTTTTCTAACCTAAGCATATAAAAATAACTCAGAGAGGCAGAGGCAGGAATAAAATGGTGAAGTGTTTCCCAGGTCAGATTTTTAGAGTCATGTTTCATTTCTTATTGAAATTATGTCAATGATTAAAATATCAGATATTCCCACAATGAATTCTAAGCAAAAAACATTCCAAAGGCAAGAGCAACAAATTTTGAGTTTCAAACCACCGTTATGATAACTACTACAAACTCTAATAGGCCATACAACTACATAACAAACCTATTTCAAACTATAATTCTAAAAAGTAAATCCACGTACACAGCAAACATCTAGCATAAACCAATGTTATAAAGCCTGAAACAATCTGATCTACAGTCCTTTTACATAGTCTTCAATTATTATAAATAGCAAGAAGGCATTAACTCCTTACTCCTTTTTGGTTTCCTCTGAAGACTTGTTCTCTTCCTTCTCTTCATTCTCAGGTTCTCCCTTTGGCTGCTCCGTCTCACTAGATGTAGCAGGTGGAGTTTCGTTCTCCTGTTCTTCTACAGTAGAGACAGATTCCTCTGAACTTATGTCTGGTTCTAAAAAATTAGGTGAGCAGAATTGCAGGAAGCAGATATGTTAGAGACTGAGTCAATAAAAGGGTAAAAGTTTAATTTATTAAACAGAAAAGCCAAATGCTTCAACTGACAGATGTATTTTAAAATGAACAAATGACAATCGGTTGCAGTTTTCTTTCCTTCTTTAGGTCACTCAAATTGCCTATTCAATGGATTGTTTATCCAGACCACTAGGTGAGCAAAGGAGATGGATGTGATCTCAAATCAAATCTCTTGCCCACAATCTGCAATATTAAGATTCATGGTTAAGAAATTAGCTATTTCATAATTTAATAGACAGATCTTAGGAAGGGAATGAGTAGCAGAAAATTAACACTATTTTCCACGTGAAAGGACTGAGGCAAGAGCAGAAATTCGAGAGGGGGAATAGTGAGGTCTGCAGTTGCTAATCTGGGTCTTCCTCAGCATGCCTCTTTGAGCAGTTACTACAAAACAAAATACCCAGATATGGTTAAGTAGGGACTTCAAAGAAAAGGACTCTCCAGGGATGCCTGGGTGGCTCAGTTGGTTAAGCAGCTGCCTTCAGACTCAGGTCATGATCCCAGGCTCCTGGGATGAGTCCCACTTCAGGGGACTCACTTGCTCAGTCTGATCTCACTTGCTCAGCACGGAGGCTGCTTCTTCCTCTGCCTCTGCCTGCCACTCTGCCTGCCTGTGATCTCTCTCTCTCTGACAAAAAAATAAATCATTTTTTTTTTTTTAAAAAAAGGACTCTCCAGTGGCAAAACTTAGGCAAAAAAATAAAAGTATACGCTTGAAGAGTTTGGTCATTTAAATTATGTGAACAAATTACTATCATGATGGAAACTTCTAAGAGAACCAAAAAAATGCCACTTCCTTCTTATAACCAAAACATATATACAGTTCTAAAAGAATTTCTAATTTTCAACAAATTAAAATTCTAAACCATAAATTTCATGACCATCAACTATCATTTGTTGATCTCATCCTAGATTACGCTCTTCAACCAGACTTGCATATAAACTGAAAATCCTCCCATATAAGTTTAGCCAAAATTGAGGTTTGGATTCAAGTTCAGTCCTTACAACTTTCTAGCTTGCTATTTTAGGGCAAGTTGTTTGATATCTCCAAGTTTCAGTAATCTTACCTCACAGATTTATCATGGGTATTGTATACAAGGCTTTATACATGCATTTGCACAATGTGGGAGATTTCTATCCTCCTTTGGCCTCTCCCGCTGCTTCTAGAACTAATTCTCAAAGTACTAAAGCTAGTGCTTCATTTTAACAAAGCTATCTGTCAACTCAGGTAATAACTGTAAGATGTATTTTTTAAATCATATACGTATCTTTTACTGCCCCTTGCCCCACCAATTTGATTTGACTCCTGCGTGGTAAGAACTTACCAGTAGTCATTATGCTTACTTATACACTGCCTTATTCTAAAAAAGATGAAAAAAACCGTTTACTGGGTTTTACTCTAAGAGTAGAGCTATACATTTAATTTCATATTATCTTCTCAAGAATAACTGCTTAAAAGTTGATGGATTAATAAAGGTGCAGTAACTCACAGACACTGAGTATGCAGTATGTCTAAGACACTGTTTCCAACTCAATAAACTATCCTGTCTCTGTGAAATGCAGGATTCATAAAATTTAAAGTATGGGTGAACTCCTATTATTTTTACATACAAAATACTATCATGGGAGATTACACACAGAACTTATGAAGTGACTTACTGACCCTTTCTAAATTCCTGGTTGACTTTTTCCAATACCTGAACTCTCCGCAGGTATTCTGAAAACTGATGCAATTAGTGATTTAGTGGCTTTAGCTGACTATTAAGCAAATGTGGCTTAAGATGGGCCACACATCAAGTGGCTTATCTCAGTGCTGGATAAAATAACCAACTTCATCTCGCCAGCACCTCTCACTTTTCCATATGCTGATTCCATGTCTCCTAAGTGTCTCGGGCTGGTATACCGGAGTTGTTTGCGCTCAGCATCTGAGTATTTTGAAACAAAACCCAGCTTCAGCTGGAAAATGAGTATATTCCTGCTCCGAGATATAAAGGCAACAGGGTGCACATATTTCTTACTCCCAATCTATGCTGGTCGGTAAACATTTAGTTCTAATAGCCACAACAGGGACGGCACCTTGTGCTCATCCCTGGCAAACCAAAGATGAAAGGCAAGGGAGAAAGGGGAAAAGGATAAGGAAAGAAAAAAGGTCACAAGAAGAAAAGAAAAGCAAGGAAAAGGAGAAGAGGTGATTAGAGATGCCATAAAAGAGCACTATTACCCAGGCTGATGGTTCTACATTTCTCTTGATTCATTATGTTTCCAATTTTGTCTAGCCAGTCTTCTCTCCACCAACAGCAAATACAAACCAACACTTTGATTGCCCATTTGCTCCTTTAAGGCCTCATGATGATTTTGGGGTGACCCCGCACTGTCGGTCCTACAGGCTCAATTCTTCCATGGCCTTCATCCCCACGACACGACATAGTATGCCCGGAAGCCACCTGTGACAGTTTCTGTTCTCACCAACTATTTTCTTTTTAATTCCAAGAACATGAAATTTTTGCCTTCTAAAAATCTTTAGAGACAAGATGAAATTCTTACTTCAGTCACTTTGTTCTGGAAATGACATATCCATAGGTACCACTTCTCTCTTTCAATGTCCCCCCAAAATAGCCATGAAAAAAGAACAATTAAGTTCAAAAGAATTTATGGGATACTCCAAACTGGAGTAGAAACTTTTGCCATTTTTGGTTGTCTACTGCTTTACTTTACCTGGTTTTTCTTCCTCCCCTTCAGCAAGCTTGCTTTTGGGAGGAGTTTCCCGCGTAGAATTCACAGTTCTTCGAATCGGCATGGTGCTATCTTCTACCTTCTAAGAAAAGAGACAGCCATAATCGCACATGCATAAAAAAACTTCTCTTCTTTCTCAAGGGGCCTAACTGGGTGTCAGAAGATGTAGGAGAATTCTTCAAGTCGACTCCAGGATCTGATGCAAATTACTTTTAACAAGTTTTTTTGAAGTAGTATATATGATTTTTAAGAAGTAATTTTCAAAATATTTTACTTTAGCTAGAATTTCAAATGGAAACAGGTAATTATATTGGATTTGGAATAAATATAGAAGGTTGGAGGTTTTCTCAGGAATTTGAGGGGAAAGGGAAGATGAAAAGAATGTTTTATGTTTGATTTTTTCAGATTCACAACCCAGAACTCCCCAAAGGAAAGGAACATGTACCAAGAAAGACCCAGCAGGGCCTGAAGTCAGGGACTGATCCAAGAGTGAGCTTCAAGAATGTGTCAGCCCCTACCTCACCTAACTTGTCCGCGTGGATCAGCTGAGCTCCTACTATAAGTGGGAGTGCCTTAGGATGGACGAGTTCACCTTGAGACGTATCAGTCGCCATTTAAAATAATTTCTAGGCCCGAGTACAGGTTACACTCTGAAGCCTCTGCTGTTAACCACAAGGATTTTTCCTAATGGTTTCAGTGTGGTGAAGAGTCAACCTAAAGCACAGAAAAGACCTGGTGTGAAGATTAACAGAAACAAAACTAAACTAAATGTCTAAATTTAATACACATCCAAAGGGGAAAAAATTAACTATAAAACTTATAGTTAAGTGATAGATGACTTGGTCAGTTATCATTCAGAAAGATAAAATCAACTATTAAAATATAAGACTATGTAAAGCAGCCACTAAGACAAATGCACAAGCCACAGCAGCTGTTGCACCTTCCACAAGAACAAAGGCAACAAGGACAAGAAAGCTTCTAAGGAATCGAACCCTCTGGCTACCATCAGGAACTTAGAAAAGACAGAATAAGGAGACTAAGGAACAGTTTAGTCAAATGTTTACTCAATTACTGAAGAGGGAAGGTTTTTGTTGTTACTGCTCTCAAACCGATTAAGAAAATTATCCGTAACTTTGACTTTATCTCCGTTAGATAAGTAATCCAAGAACGTGATACTCTAAGAGCCTCCAGACCCAGAGAAGCAAATTTAGACCATCACCTAGGAGAACAGAAGTATGCTTCCAAGACCTTATTTATTATTTTTAAAGTAGGCAAAACTAGCACAGAAGAAAGAACATAATTAAATATTCAAAGATAAAACCCACGTAGTCACTCAAATTTACCTGATGATTAATACACTCTGCCCTCAAAAAAAAAAAAAATCCCATCTGGGACTCAGTGACATTTTATAATAAAAATCTCTCTAAAATATAAGAAAATGATAATTTGAATGTTTAGATCTTTGTGCTAATGAACATTAACAGAGTTAGGGAATAGCACACTAGTCATTCAACCTCTACTTTAAGCTTTGACCCTGTCTAGGAATTCAAGAGCTTTCAATCTGTCATGTAATAGTCCCAAGGTACAATAACTAGGATAAATCCAAAAAACCCAAACATAGAGAATGCTTTCACATTTAAAGGGAAAATCTTTTTATGGTAACCCCCAAGAGCAATGCCAGACTTGTGACTTGTCAATCAGCTACAGGCAAAGGCAGCTGAAAGAATTCAAGATGCCCTAAAACTTATTATCAAGAGTAAATTAGTAATATCCATGAATATTTTAAAAATTACGTTATAAAAACTACTTAAAATGTTCATATAGCAATTCAGTTCAAAAAATTATAAAATACAGAAATAAAAATAATTGGTTTTTGATCTGTGAAAAGAGGACCATGTTGGGCTTAAGAACACTATTCAGGCTTGTGAAACATAATAGTCTATGCTGGAATAATTTGGATACAAAAATCTGCTAATCCATGCCAACTAGCACTTACATAGTAATATATTTTCTTGGACAATTAAAAAAAAAAAGCAAATCTGCTGCTGTTTTTACATGTGAACCCTATACAGAAGTAAACCACCATAATCAGGTTATTCTTGGTAAAGTGATTTGGCTAATTAATTCATCTTTCTTAACCCACGATAACAATAGCTATGCTGAAAATGCTACTGTGAAGTCAACAAAAACCTTCAGAAGTCTCTGTTCATAGTGTATCTTGAAAAACATATTTTCCCTGTAAACACAATAATGCAAGAAGTATCAAAACCTTTCCAGCCTACTATATTAATTACTCAAAAAACAAATGAGTTAAAGGGGAAGGGGGCACACAAAGCAACAACTACTAATGCCAATGTGATGAAACTAAAATCAGGACAACAAGCACATGGTCTATAAAGATATTAGACATCATTAACCCAAGGACAAGAATGTGACAGTTTAAATTAGGCTGGGTAAGCAGCATACCCAGGTTGGAATTAAAAAAAAAAAAAAAAAAGTTGGTTTGCCAATCTTTCTGGCTGCGTCCACCAAAAATATAAATCCTAACACTCCCCTGCTCAAAACCTCCCAATTTTACTAATCTTACCTCCTATTACTCTACCTATCACTCCACTCTCTTGACTCCAAACACAAAACCTTCTTTTGGTCCAGGCACTGTGCTCTGCCTCAGGGTGTTTGCACTTGCTGTTCTCTTAAACTAGAACACTCTCTTCCTAGACACTTCAATCAGGTTTCTGCTCAATGTCACACCCCTCAGAAAGGCCTCCCATCCTTTTCATTCTTTGGGTTTCTTTAGCATTTAATACCAACTGAAATTCAAAATATATGTTTACTTGTTTACTACGTATCTCTCTCAAATGCACTTTAAGCACTACAAGGGCTAGGACCTTTAATTCACACTGTATTTATAGCACCTAGAACAGTGTCCAACACAAAATATGTTGGACAAATTTTGGGGAAAAAAGTTAAATGAACACTGCCATCTAATTAAGTACTTATTACTATATTTAGTGTATGTGAAGAACACTTCAAAAATGAAACCCAAAGTTATTTGGGATAAATGTTAAGAAATGTTTGCCTCAGGGCTCAGTCCATTGAGAGTGCAACTCTTGATCTCCGGGTCGTTGGTTCGAGCCCCATATTGGGCATAGAGTTCACTTTAAAATAAAAAGGTTTGCTTCAGCTCTGAATTTCCTTGGGAAGAGTCATGGAACTTAAAGCTTCAGTCTGTAATACTTTCTTTTTAATAGGTTGGCTAATGAATTACTTAATATGTTTAAATGCTCATTACAGAGCTAACAAAACTATATGGCTAACTCACACTGCCTTATCGTCACCATGTACATAGCTATTAATTTAACTTTTTGCTGCTGCGCTTCTGAATCAGACTTTTAGACTACCATGCTTATTCCCCCACAGAGATCTTATCTAACTGGTTCGCTGCTGCATACTTGGTGCCTAGAACACACAATAGGTGCTCAACAAGTATTTGTTAAAAGAAAGGATGATGAATAGATGAAAAAGTTTTCCAGCTAGGTTCTTTTATGTGCCAAAACCAATATGAGTTTACCTGTGGTTTATGTGGTCCTCCTGTGGTCTCCAATCTGGGTGTTTTGTTTTGTTTTGTTTAATGTTAGATTACACAAAGAGTTGCCTTTGTAAAAGTAAATTCTAAATTGTTTTTAATTTAATGCAAGCAATAAAAAGAGGTGATAAAGTCTAGAATTTCAGAGTTTTTCTTTTTCTCTACATTATGAGAAAGCAATAGAAAAATTAGGTTAAAAATGTATTTCAGTTTACTGATATCTTGAAGATATGCATTTTAGGGAAAGTACTATTATTCCATATTTTACCATAACGAATGCAATATGTTATAAATTACAAAATCATTGGCTATATGACAAGGAATATATCAAACCATGGTTTGTAACGAAGCCTTTCACTGTATTCAGACTTAGCAGTGATGTCACAAAAAACATGCCGGTAATTTGCTGGCAACTCCCCCCATCCCAACTTTTACACTTCAGTAAATCAGTATGTACCTAATTAGTGTCTACCTTGGGCATAGATGGTATGTACGGACACGTACATGCCCCCCGCCTTGAAAGACCATCACAACCTAACTGCCTGAACAGTTACGATTTTCACCTATCTATGAACAAACAGTTCAGGATACTTCCTCCAACTTTCCGCCATCAATCGTCCAAGTCAGTTTAAAAACGCAGCCCAACCAAAAACGAAACACAAAATGAACCTTTAAAAAGCTACTTCTACTTTGAAACATAGTAAACTGAACTTTTCAGAAGAGCAATAAAACTTATTAAGAGCTCAGAGTAGTTTTATGCCCATGCCAGATAAAACAAAATCAAAGTCTCTTCCAAAATAAAACCAGCCACGTCCAATTTCATTCTAAGACACCAGGGCTTCCCATCAAGTCGCAGGCGAATTCCTAGACGTATTTCTAACTGGATTCTTGCCTTTCCGTGCAATGAACAGTCGGGAAGCATAATAAACGACAAAGAGAATTTAGAATTTGTACGCAGAAGGGGCAATCAAGTTCACCTCGTCCAGTCCTCCGTGCCGGAGAGAATACTCCCCCCAAAAGGTTAAGTGACCCGTCCTCGGTCAGACAGTGGCCACTTCGGTATCAAAACTCAGGTCTGAGGCTTTCACATCAGCACACCTGCCTCCACCTCTTGACAAACGCCCATATTCCCGAGTTCGACTTTTTAAATTAAAACCACACCTTCTAAGGCGCGGTGAGTAACAAGCTCCGGGCATGCCAGACGGGAAAACGAAAGCTCAGGCCCGCATCGCAGGAGCAGCAGCGGCGGCGGCGGCGGCAGCAGCAGCAGCAGCAGCTCGGAAACGCCCGCCCAGACCGCGGGGAGGCACACGGGGAACAGCGCAGCCGAGACAAAGAGGCAGGGAGCGGCCGGTGCGGGGCGCGAGCAGAGGCGGGGGAGCGCGGGGCCAAAAGGAAGGCAGCGCGGCGGATGACAGGAGGGCTCAGCGGCGGCGGACACCGAGGAGCAGCGGCGCAGGCTCCGCGCGGTCGGCGGCTCGGGGCACCGGGCTAGCGCTCCGGGATGCACGCGGCCGAGGCCGACGCC
>LNAC01000030.1:5158382-5180307 GCA_002007465.1 Ailurus styani
GACTTGCCTCCCCGGCCGGGTGCGCGAACACGCGAGAGGGCGCCCCGGGGAGGGAGGACACCCGGAGGGGGCCGGGCGTCGGCCTGCGCTTCTCCCGGGCACTGCCCGGGGGTGCCCTTTAGCTTGGGTGCGGTTTCGTTTTCTTCGGAGGCGCACTTTCACTCCCTTCCCTTTCGCTACTCTCTAGTTGGGTCCCTGATCTTAACCCGGTCTCCGCTTTGGAGATCCCTCTGCCGTTAGAGGAGCGGGCATCTCCCGCTTCTCGGTTTAGCCACCGCACAAGAACAAACTGCCTTTCTCGGATGACCCTGGAAGAACTGAACAACCAGAGAGCGGTAAATTCGGTACCTCCCATTCATTCCTATTAAGTATCCAGACAGTACAGAGCGGAGTCGTGATTCAGGAAAAGAACTGGAAAAGTTGCTTTTCTGATCTATGGATAGTCTTCCTTGGCCTCCTAATCTGCATACGCAAGAAGGGTTCTCAGAGAGTAAACCCTGGCATCAGGAAAGAGGGAATCCTCTTTGAATTGTCATATCACTTTGGTATCAGCAGACCTCGGCAATGTACATACTGTTGAAAAATGCGACTTTTCAAAGCCAATGTATTTAGAATAGGTGTTTTTTGAGGCGCCTGCGTGGCTCAGTCATTAAGCATCTGCTTTTGGCTCAAGTCAGGATCCCAGGGCCTGGGATTGGGTCCCGCATGGGAGCTCCCTGCTCTGCCGGAAGCTTTCTTCTCCCTCTCTCACTCCCCCTTGCTTGTGTGTCCCTCTCTCACTGTGTTTCTCTCTGTCAAATAAAATCTTTAAAAAAAAAAAAAATGAAGTAGGTGTTTTGTGCTGGGGTCGAGGTAGTGCAGGTAATGAATATAGGGAAATAACACTAGAATTACCCCGAGGCTCACAGCAATGTGGCTGATACTCAAATGCATGTGCTAATCATTCTAAAGATTTATTATGAAACCATTTAAGTACTTGCTAGCCCAGTCCTCAGGCTGTATAATTAGCATTTTAACTATCTCACCAGCTTTCCCAGTCATAGCCATCCACTCCATAAGTTGCAAAATGACTGTATAAAATTTAACAACCGCCACCAAAAACTGCTTACTAATGACATTACCAATGCTCTGGCACTCTGTTGTCATATTCAACCTGTTCATGAGGGTTTCAGTCATTTTGTGCCATTTCTTTGCCCTGCTCAATTCCTTTGTTCTTTATTAACCTTTCAATCTTTTGTATCCCTTTTTATGGACTCTACTCCATTTTTATATATTCATATACTTAACTTTGATCTTTTTCTCTAAAGTGTCTTTTAGCTCCATCTTATACAAGAAGCGACCCAGTTAAGAGCAGGCTAGATTTCTCCTCCGCAGACTTGTGGTTAACACACACACACACACCCCTTATTCTGTTTTTTACAGCATGTATACCCAAGAAGGGAAAACCTTAAAATTCTTCAAGGGTGTGACACACAAATCATGCACTAAGGCTACACTTGCTGAAACCTGAAGTTTTAAGTTTTCTACTTACAAAGGGATTTTAAATTTTTTACTGTATGTATATATATATGTTGGTTGAGGCATTTTACATCTGCTAAATGTAACATCTGGCTAGTTTTGATTTTTACACTTAGCTGCATCTGAGTTAAGACTCCATGGAATTATGGTTTTATAGTTTATCTCAACTTGGCTTTCTGTGAGCTATACTGTAAAAATATTGTTGTGTTTGTTAAACAGAGTTACACGATGAATTTTGTATTATTTCCTTAGCTTTTAAGGCTGTTTAGCTTGAGGGGTGCCTGGGTGGCTTAGTTGGTTAAGCATCTGACTTCTGCTCAGGTATGATCCCAGGGTCCTGGGATCCAGCCCTGGATGAGGCTCCTTGCTCAGCAGGGAGTCTGCTTCTTCCTCTCCCTCTGCCTGCCGCTCCCCAGGCTTGTGCACGTGCTCTCTCTCTTTCTCTCTCTGTCAAATAAGTAAAAATACAGTCTTTTAAAATTTAATTAATTCATTCATTAATTTTTAAAGATTTTATTTATTCATTTGACAGAGAGAGAGAGATCACAAGTAGGCAGAGAGGTGGGCAGAGAGAGAGGGGGAAGCAGGCTCCCCGCTGAGCAGAGAGCCCAATGTGGGGCTCTATCCCAGGACCCTGAGACCATGACCTGAGCCAAAGGCAGACACCCAACTGACTGAGCCACCCAGGTGCCCCCAATCTTTTTTTTTTTTTTAAGGCTGTTTGGCTTGAACTGGAAGGAACACACAACTTGGCAAGTTTAGAAGCAGGTGAGCTCTTATGGAGTGTATGGAGACTACCATCAGAACCTTGGAATAACCCTGTGCTCACAGAGATCTCTTACACTGATATTAGAGCCCTTGAAGTTCCAACATTCAGTGATTCATTCCTTTGCTTTAAGCTTCACTCTCTTCTGTAGCACTTTTAAAGTGCTAATTCCAAGGACAGCTAACATACAAGTCTCACTGATCATTGAGAATTCGTTGTTTTTCCTCCTCTAAACTTGAGAATCTAAAGCCTTCCCTTCCACAGTCAGGGATCAGAAGAGTAAGAATTGTGGATATCGATTAGAAGAGGAACTTGTAGCAGACAAAAGTAGTAAACGTGCTGTTGACTGTGATGACTTAATTCTGCCCAGGAACACTTGGGATATAGGAATGACTTGAGAGTTCCAAAAACACAAGGAAATGTAGGATTTTGTGAACTAGAAAAGCAAGTGTTAAGAAATCCCTACAATACAACTGCATCATCTCTAGTTTTCAACAAAACACCCACTTTTTCAGAAGCCAATACCCTGTTGAAACTTTTAGCATACAGCAAGATTTGCAGATTGCCTGTTGTCAGTGCAATAGTTTTTCACTGTCCCTCAAATTTAAAGTTAAGTGATATGTAAGTCTGTTAGGCTAAAACGCCTTGTTTTGTATAGAAAAGCCAAATGTCTGGCTTTGGAGATTTGGGCATAAGGATAGGGGACGTTGAAACAATTGCAGATTCCAGGAGGGTTCCAGAGCAGAGCTCTGATATTGCAGTCATGGGACTGAACAGTTACATCTACCTATTTTACTCATATTCCACCTCATGTTAAAAAGGAGAGATTTGGGGCACCTGGGTGGCTCAGTGGGTTAAAGCCTCTGCTTTCGGCTCAGGTCATGATCTCAGGGTCCTGGGATCGAGGCCCACATCGGGCTCCCTGTTCAGCGGGGAGCCTGCTTCCCCCCCCCCTCTGCCTGCCTCTCTGCCTCCTTGTGATCTCTCTCCCTCTGTGAAATAAATAAATAAATAAATATCTTTTTTTTTAAAAAAGAGATTTGAAGAATAATTCTTACTGCCTGGAGAGGTTTCTGTTCCTAGCAAGGCTGATCTTTATTATCCCCACAAATCATGGCTGAGGGACTCCAATTTCATGCAGAAGTAACCAAAAACTAGGCCAGGCCTTGGGTCCCTTAAGAATGTATGGTCCTGGCAGGGTTAAGAGTCATTTGACATTTCTGGTTTTCAGCCAGAAAGACTGGAAATGACTCTCAATTTAGTTGCAGCTTGGAAAGACATGGCAAGAGAATTAACAATTTGCACTATTGGGCAAAAAAAAAAAAGAGGGGGAGATGCAAAATATTATTCCTCCAACTCCCCTGTTGTGGTTTTCTTAGTTTCTGGTTATCTGAGGCCACTACCCTGGTTTTGAGACAATCACCCTGGGTCCTCCTCTGCCAATGTTGCTTTCCTCTACTCACTAGTGGTAATAATTTTATTCAGCCCAGCAGTCATTGAACTGTAAGACTTTTTTTCTAAACTATAAAAAATTCTGGATCTGAAAGATATCTGGTCCCGATGGTTTTGGATAAAAGATGGAGAGCCAGTTATATAAAAACCAAATAGGTTTACAAAATAACACTTAAACACTCTCACATGTTCTATTCTAGCTATTATTTTTTTTAATGCTGGTTGTCAATGATTAATTTAGTCATTCAGTTTGAGAACCTCTGTCCTGGATGTCATTTGCCCTTCAGTGTTCAAAGGGAGTCAACATTTCTAGGAAATGTTAATGGCAGTGTTCATTTCTAGGAAATGGAGTACATTTCTAGGTACTGAGGGGGTCTGAAAAATGTTAGTGTCAAGAGTTCACTATTATTTTGAGGATAAGGGTTTTAAATAACAGTTGTCATTTAGTTTGAAGTATCTGACATATTGGATAGAGTTACAGTTCAGTCCTCAAGGCAACAAAAACATTTGGGTACGTTATTAAAGCTACCCTTCAGTGAGGAACAGAATCTAGAACCAGGGTAAGTAAAGTACTCAGTTCTACCATCTTTAAGGAAAATAGGATTTACTTTCACGCTTGTTTTCATGTCAGGTTATGGAAACTGTATGTGTTGAACTGTCTTTTTCCCTTTCAAACACCAGAGGCAAGACAACTGCACTTTAACAGACTAAAGATACTCTATTTGCCAGATTTACTAAAAAAAAGCAAAACATACCCAGTTTTGTTTTGACTGTATAATCTGAAGTCAACAGTACTACCTTCTCCCTCTACTCCTACTTTGTTGCTTTAGTTTATTTGGAGTAAGATGCCTGCAAGGCACCAGGCCTGTGATAGTGACCAGAGATAGCTATGGATCAGATCAGTGACACCCAGAGTGACCAACCTAGTGGCTCACCTAATAGGGGGAGGTTGACCATTAGTGGGAGGCAGGACTTTGTTTTTAAACCAGGGAAGTCACAGCAAAATGGATTATTGTAAGACATCCTTTCTTTGTGGTTATGGGGTAGTTTGAGAAACTTTCTTTAAATCGGAAGATATTTTATTCAGTAAAACCCAGTAATTTATGTTTTTTAAGATTTATTTGGGGGGGCAGAGGGGGAGAGAAACCCAAGCAGACTCTGCACCGATTGCGAGTCCAACACAAAATTCACAACCCTGAGATCAAGACTTGAGCTGAAACCAAGATTCAGACGCCCAATGAACTGCACCACCCAGGCGCCTCTGAAACTTAGTAATTTAAAGGAAAACAGGAGTCACAACAGAATTTTAAAAATTTCAGAATTATGAAATTGGATCCATTTGTTTAAAAAAGAAAGTTCTAAAAAGATGGTGATGGAAAAGATCATTTCCTTTTATAAAAAAAAGTGAAACTGCATGGTGATAAGGGAATGGAATCTTCTCAAAAAGGGAAAACCAGAAAATACTGGCTTTGAGTATTATTTATTTTTTTAAAAATTTTATTTGAGAGAGACAGAGAAAAACAGAGGGGAAGGGAGAAAGACAAGAAGACTCTGTGCTGGGCATGTAACCTGAAAAGGGACTTGATCCCACCACCCTGAGACCATGACCGGAGCCAAGACCAAAAGTCAGATGTTTAACTGAATGAGCCACCCAGACACCCCTGACTTTGAGTATTCTTAAAATACTTGTAGCGAGGGGCACCTGGGTGGCTCAGTGGGTTAAGCCTCTGCCTTCGGCTCAGGTCATGGTCTCAGGGTCCTGGGATCGAGCCCCACATCGGGCTCCCTGCTCAGCGGGGAGCCTGCTTCCCCCTCTCTCTCTGCCTGCCTCTCTGCCTACTTGTGATCTCTCTCTGTCAAATAAATAAATAAAAATCTTTAAAAGTATTTGTAGCGAGGCTATAAAAGTTTCAACCAAAAATTCAGAAAGAGTGGCATAATTCTTGAAAACCATACATACTAAGACTTAAGATTGTTAGTTCATATTTTAAAATTCATATATTATCAGTGACGCTCCTGGTTCTTTCCAAAAGATAAAACATTTTGACCAAAAGGACCCTACATGATGATGTTCAAATTTAACATAACTTTTGTGTTTCTGCTTTATATTCTACTTGGTTGAGTCTATGATACTTCACCACCACCACCACAACTAGAATACAGGTCTAATCAACTGGCAAGCTTATCTGGTATGGTTGTCTCTGTATCCAAAGTAGGTAGCATCTCCTACAATAGGAACAAGGCCGGAGTTGGATGTTGCAGGATTAAAGAGTTTATTATGGTTTTGTAGCAAAAACTAGTCAAATTTTTCTTTCATTGTAGGTAGGGGAATGTGTAACTTGCAAAGGACACTAACCATTAGTCCTGTTGCAATGCCTTATGTAATCCTAGGAAAGAGGAATCTAAAAGCTACCCCTCAGGTTTGTTAGCAAAGAATAAGCCTGAGACTTCATAGTGTGTGTTAAGGAAAACAAAACAATGAAAAAAATCTGAACTCTACAGGGAGTATTAAAGAAATGTGGATGGGCAAACCATGATCTCCTATGATTCTGAAGATAGTATAGTTTAATTGTATGTGACTGAATACGACTAAGATTGTAGAATGTGGTAGAAAAGAAACACTGGACACAGGTAGGGTGTGCCCTAGGTATTCCATGCAGAATGCTGAGTGAGTGCCTGATCTGATCTCTTTTTGCTAATTTACTCAACAACCCTATGAGGTAGATGGTGTTATCCTTAATTTGCAGATGACTAAACCAAAGGTTTAAACAACTCAAGCAAAGTTATAATAAAGCCCTTATTCTTCCAATTCCAATTTTCTAAGTATATCCACACTCAACCCACACTTTTTCCCCAGTGTGGATTAAGACTTCTGGTGGAGAGCAAGCATATTTTTGGAAATAAGTGACTTCTCGAAAACCAAGTGCAAATCTCAGCTCTGACACTTGCTAGGTATCCAACTTCTGTGACACTTAGTTCCCTACCTATGGGAAGTAAGCAGTACCACCTCATAGAGGTCATAGGGCTGATGAGATGAATTAGAGGAAACCCTGGAATGCTTAACAAACTACAGCTTACAAAGTGTTTTAACATATATTGGTTCACTGATACTGTGATGTAAGAAGGGCTTATTGTTTTTGTATTATAGATGAGCAAACAAAAGCCTAAATGAGTGCTTGTTTTTAGTTAGCTTTTCATGAAGAGCTTTATAAACCATGGCAGGCACATGCAGTACTCCTTGGCAGTAGTTCTCAAACTTCAGTGTTCCCAAGAAGCAGCTGGAGAGTTTAAGTTTCTTGGGCTCTTTTCATTCATTCGGTTTTGGTTTAGTAGGGTGGAATCCATGAATCTGCATTTCTTTTTTTAAGTTTATTTAAGCAATCTCAACACCCAAGGCGGAGCTGTAACTCCTAACCCTGAGATCAAGAATCACATGTTTCTTGTCTGACTGAGCCAAGTGTCCCTAATCTGCATTTCTAGTGATAAGTGGTATTGATGCTGCTGGTCTATGGACCAGACTTTGCAGGACTCTCATCTTAGATATAAATTTAACTCCTCATTCCGAAGAGGCTGAAGTTATTCCAATCCACTGTGTGGCTCAATCTGGGGACTGGAAATGATTAAAAGCACTGCCATTCCTTTTGCTGAGAACTTATTTAAAAAACAAACAAACAAAAAAAACCTAAGGTTGGTCTCTAGGGAATTCTACTCAATTGAGAGTATAAGACAAGTTTCAGAAAGTTCTTTTCACCCATTTGTCCAGAAGGGATTTGTGGATTTGGATTAATTTGTGATGGGCCTGTTTAAATTCCACTTTTGCATGTGAAAGTTCACTTTGAACTCTCATCAGATTCTGCCATTCTTTGTTTCTCAAATATACCATGCATCCCCCTACCACAGAACCTTTGCACTCACAATCCTTTCTACCTGACCATCCCCTTAACTATTCAATACTGTTCTCAGTTTAAAATTCTCTTCTGGCAGGAAGCATTCCTGAATTCCTTTACAGAGGGACATTATATGTACTCATAGCACTGTTTTCAAAACATGTGCCATTTATATTTGTGTGCGCCAATACCCTAGAGTTAAAAATATTTTAAATATTTGAAAACATAAAAAGATAAACACTTGGAAATATATATTGATCTCTAAGTTGCCAGGTTAACCAGGTAAACCATTCATTCCACAGTGGTCTCAACCCTGCCTCATATTAGGATCACCTAGAAAACTTAAAAAATGATGCCCAGGTCTTAACTTTGGAGATTCTGAAATAACTGGTGTGGGGTGGGGTCCCAGAATATGTATTTTTAAAAATTATTTTTTTAAAGATTTTATTTATTTGAGATAGAGAGAGCGCTCACAAGCAGGAGGAAAGGGAGATGCAGGCTCCCCGAAAGCAGGGAGCCAGATGTAGGGTTCAGTCCCAGGACCCTGGGATTATGACCTGAGCCAAAGGCAGATGCTTAATGGACTGAGCCACTCGGGTGCTCCTGTATTTTTAAAAACTCTTCAGGTGAATCTAACATGCAGCAATGCTGAGCACCATTATCCTATGTTCTAGGAAGCAGTTAAGGAAGAACAGCTATTTGAGCTTGGGGAAAGAGTTTCCTAGGACTTCAGGCCAGAAGAAGTATATTTACCAACAAAAGGTAAATAAGTCAGCAGAGTTAGAAAGGAAATCACTGGTAGTACAAATTCAACTGCTGGTGGTAATTTGTTTAGAGAGACTTGATATTCTTAACTTCTTTGAAAAGTTTAATATCCTGTTATCAAGACTTCCTTCTTTGTTTAGCATGGTCAGCAGTGATTCTGGATGTGCTCATATGGTCACTGTGAGTGAACCCATTCTAGGGAGGACAGGGAAGCCCATATGAGTCATCAAGTGACCAGGAAAGAACATCAGCATTAGACCACAAAACTCCCAACCCCAGTCAGGACCTCCTCTCCACTAAAGCATACGACTTCTTCCCATATAGAAAGTCCTGATATCCACCTGATAACATTTCTTTTCCCCAGGTGGTGGTTCTGATGGGCCAATTTAACTCTTTCATGTCTCCTAATAAATGCATTTAAGATTTACATTTAATTCAAAATACTATTTTAGGGGTGCCTGGGCGGCTCGGTCAATTTAGCAACTGACTCATGATTTCAGCTCAGGTCGTGATCTCGGGGTTGTGAGATCCAGGTCCCCGCGGTGTGTTGAGTCTGCTTGAGATTCTCACTCTCCTTCCCCCCCACACCCATGCTCTTTCTCTGATAAATCTTTTTTTTAAAGGGTTTTATTTTTTTTTAAAGATTTTATTTATTTGAGAGAGAGAGCATGACAGGGGAGAGGGTCAGAGGGAGAAGCAGACTTCCCGCTAAACAGGAAGCCCAATGCAGGACTCGATCCTGGGGCTCCAGGATCATGACCTGAGCAGAAGGCAGTTGCCTAACCAACTGAGCCACCTAGGAGCCCCTCAAATAAATAAAATCTTACCCAAAAAAAACCCCAAACTATTTTAGCTGCAGGTTCACACAAGTTTTGCTATGCAGTACTTAACGTTGTCAGTTAACTTCCGGTTATCTAACAATTTCCATTATTATTTAACTAGTCACCCAGGTGACATTTTAATATTGCATTGTATGGTCCCTTGGTAAACTGACTATTCCTAGCTAGCTAATGGGGAAAGAAAATGAAGGGATAGTTCCAATCTTTTTTCTTTTTATGTAGAATGAGGAAAAGAATGACTGGAATATCCATATAGTTGTGTCTTTTGGAAAGCAGAGTTATACAAAAAATGAATTAATATTTTCTACAAGTTATAGTGTTCCTTTGAAAGTGGCTTACTCACCTGGCAAGATCTTATCTTCAGTAAAAAATGGAATTTAAAATGTTGGCCGACCTAGATGCAGACACACCCCAGGAATAATGAGCTCACCCAGTGGTCAGATCTTGGTGTCTAAGTAACATTGTTCTAAAGGAAAGCAGGTCTTCTTAAAGAGATGGCTGATAGTAAGGCTAGGGCAGGGAAAATACAAGATATGCCTGTAGCATCTTATAATGTCACAGAGTAAGTGCTCTGAGAGCAGAATTTGAGGGAATGTCAAAGGGATACATGAATGAACTTGAAAGAGCTCCCAAGGCCAAAGCTGGAAATCTGGGCAACAAAATCATATTCTATTCAGTTACAACTCAAAAGTACAAAATAAACATGTATGAGTCTGTAGTGATATATTTATTTACACACATACACAACCAAATAAAGAAATAGAGGAGACAAATCTTCCTTGCAGGAGGATTCCAAATAATTTTAGATACTCCTCACTCAAGGAAAGAAGTGGAGCTTAATTCTCTCCTCCCTCCTCCAATGTGGGTTGGACTCAGTGACTATCTTCCAAATAGACCAGAATAAGAAAGGGAAAAAAGGAAAGTAACTTCAGTGGAGACCCTAACCACCACCTGAACCATGTAGTCAAGGTTAAACATCACCAATTATGTCATGGGCATCATGTACCCCCTGACATGGTAAGGGCACTTCACTTATATGGTATTTTGACCCCAAATCCATAACTCCAGTTTAGGCATGAGAAAAACACTAGACAAATTGAAGGGCATTCTACAAAATACCTCACTAGTACTTCTCAGAACTGTCAAGGTCATGACAAAAAAGTAAAGATTAAAAAACTGTCAAAGGCCAGAGGACCCTAAGGGTACATGATGACTAAATGCAATGTGGTATCCTGAACTGCACCATGGACTAGGAAAAGGGCATTAGGAAAACTCAAAGACTGGAGTTTGGGACACCTGGCTGGCTCAGTTGGTAGAACATGTGACTCTTGATCTCAGGATCATGAATTCAAGCTCCATCTTGGGCATAAAGTTTACTTAAAAAAAAAAAGTCTGGTGCTTAGTTAATAGCAATGTACAAATGTTGGTTTCTTAGTATTGACAAATGTTGTATGGTAAAGATAATAATATTAGTGGTAACTGAATGAGAGATATATGGAACTCTGTATAAATTCAAAACTTTCATCTAAGTCTAAAATTATTTCAAAATAAAACATTAAAAAATTTGGCATATGATTCTCTGTGGCTTATTTCTTTGATATGTAAATCATTTTATGATTTATTAATACAAAACAATGTCTTTCTTCTTCTTCTTTTTGGTAGTCCCAACAGTAATAGATTATCATCTTTCCCCCTTAGGGATACATGTAATATTTGAAGCTGGTGAGCACATGGTGTCTCTCTCCCTAAACTACTGAAGGATATGGAGACTTATAGCTCAAGCTTAAAGGTGATTGTAGGGGATCTTCTGTAAGACTAATGACCTGGGACTAACTGGTGGTAGAGGTTCTGTCTCAATGCATTTTTATTCCTTACTGAGCAATTTTACTCTCAAGACAAGTAAGCAGTCTTAAGCTCTTCAATAAGTAGTCACACAGTATTTGAGGCAAATGTGCCTAAATAAGAGGACACGTAAAACCTCAGACTCCAAGTCTTAACTTTTTTTTTTTTAACATCTTAACTTTTATAGAGTACACTGTAGTAGCCTTTAATTCACACAGGAATTTCAACCCTGAAGAAAACTACTCAAGTAGCAATAAATGAGAAGACGACCAGACCCTCGGTGCCAGTGCTAGGATGTCAGCCATCTGAGGTCATATACATCAAGTACACAGGGTGACAAAAGGGAAGTCTCAGGAACTTATTCAGAATTAGCTGATGGTTGTAAATACACTGCCAACTATATGAAAAAATAAGTGACAGAGAACAGAAAGTTAAAAAAAGACAGGGAAAAACCTGGCTCTAATCCCTGCAGTCAGGTCCCTGACATTGCAAACACCTGTGAGATTTGAGCATGTGCTAAATGTTGTAGGTCAAAACAGAAAGCAATGGAATGCAGGATTTCAGATATATGGAATGTCCAGAATAAGCAAATCCATCCAAACAAAAAGTAGATTAGTGATTCCCAGAAGCAGAGGAGAGTAGAGAATGAGGAAAGACTGCTAAAGGGCATGGGGTTTCTTTCTGGCATGGTGAAAATGTTCTGAAATTAGACAGTGGTGATGGTTGCACAATTGTGAATATACTAAAACCATTGAACTGTATACTCTAAAAGGGTGAATTTTATAGTAAATGAGTTGTCTCAATAAGAATAAAGGAACGCAAATAAAGAAGAAAGCAATGCAAAATGTTCCTCTCCACAAGATGGGGAATATAGGAGTTCATAAGTGCTAATGGCATGGTCAAAATGGAACATCTGAACCCCTACACTTTTTTTTTTTTGGTAAAGAACAAAACCTGAGTAATGAAAACACAGAATTAGATCCAATAGCCTACGAGTATTTTTTCTACCTTAGAATCCATTTGATTTGAATAGAGCCATTTGAAACAAAAAGATATGTCAAAACCCCCAGAATCACATATTGCATGGAGCACTGGGTGTGGTGCATAACAATGAATCTTGAAACACTGAAAAAATAAAATTAAAAAAACCAAACCAAAACAAACCAAAACAAACTCCAGAATTGTAACTTGTTTGGAGAGTGGTTCTAGAACAGAGAAAATGGTCTTTGGATGTAATTCTTGTAACTCATCTAGAATGCATTTTGAAACATGAAAATAAGACAAAAACAACCAAAGATCTGTCAGGGTAATGAGGGGCAGACATTTCTTAGTGGGATCGGATGTTGATGAAGCACATGCAAACTTTTTTTTTTTTTCATGAAGAAGATGAGCTCCATGAGAGACTTGTTTTATTCACAGTTATATTCCCTGCACTTAGTACACAGTAGATGCTTAGTAAATATTTAAACAAATCAAATTTATGATGCAGCTGTGAACTGGCTTGTTCATCTATGCAAGAATCTAAAATGAGTTTATTTTGAAAACTGGCATCACGTTCTTTTGCTAGAAAAGGAAATTCTCCTTTAACTTACTGAATAGCTATAAGTTAACTGGTTTGAGTACAGGCATAAAACACCTGAATTAATGAACTAAAATTAATGAACCTGTCCCTAAAGTTAAAAAGGGTGAAAGAGCTTTTGTGAAAGCTTGAAGGAGTGGAGGCATGTCCTTGCTGGCCATGTCACCGATTACTTTAAAGCAAAAACCACCAAACCCTGCCTTCTAGTAAGAACACTATAAAGAGGACAGGAATCATGATGATGTTTTATATAGTATAGTTGATATTAGCAGGGATCAGTTATTCCACTTTGCTCTTATTTTGCCATTAGCTAACAACCTTTCTTCCCGTAAGTAAAACTCTGTGTGTAAAGCAATAAGATAACCCAAATATTACTCTGTAGACTCTTCATTCTTCATCACACTTCATGTTTTAGGTGAAATTTCAAACATTAGTTGTTATTGTACGGAAGCATTTTCAACTCCTGAATTTTTTTTCAAAAATAATATTCTCTTTTCTCCATTCCTGATATTTGTCCACGTCTAAAATACTGATGAACAGGCCCTCACTACTACCTGAAGGCCAGAGCCCGGCAAACAAGAGCCACTGATTTCCAAGAGGCAGTCACCACCCTGCTTTCCCCCAACTACCCCTGTACCCCGTGCTGCGAACACCTAAAAGCCTACATCACTCAGGAGATTCCTGGGTCAGAAGCCTCTGGGCTTATCTTCTGGCAGCTATTAAAACTCAGTACATCACAGAATCAAGTTACTTCTTCCAACTGAGAGATTCCAGGCAGAGCCCACAGCCAGACTCTGAAATAGCTTTTCAGGCCCCATTTTTTTTGACAGATGCTGTCATATGTCTGTCACAAGACTTCCAGGACTTGGTTCTTCGAGAACAGCTTTCCACCACTGTGGAATGGACTCTGTGGGCTCACGTAGCAGGATCCTGCATTGTGTTCAACTACACTCTGAAAAAAAACATTTTATTGCTACGGAAAAGTTTGTTCTTGTGCTTCACAAGTCTTGCCAAGTCTCTCAATGTGGATATTTCTTCAGAGATGGAAGCCAGAAGAACTCTGGTTATCCAGATAGAAAATACAAAGACTGTTTATTTGGGAACAGCCCTGGCTTTCTTCATAAATACATTTTGTAGGGGGATGGCCTACAAACAATTGAAATGGAAAACCATCTGTAGAGACTGTAATTTCATAAAAGGAAAAACAAAAAAAAAGCGCAGTGTTTCAGTATCTGTAAGAGAAACAGGCTTAAAACACAGTTGGTTTTATACTCACCAGACTGGCTTGAGTGACGTTGAAGTTGGGAACAATGTGATTTTCACACATGGTATTGATTTGGTTTTAAATCCCATACCCACTTTTAAAAAGCATAATTTAGCTTTGGTTTCTTTCATTCTTTAAAAGACATGTTTGGGTTTCTTAAGCATCAGAGGTAATTGATGATTTAAAATTAGTGGTAGTGGTAGTTTCAAAGTGAATTAGTTCCCCTACTCCTACTACACACAATGGAATATTAAGTTATTTAAAAACTTGCCCTTAGGTTTGCTCCCATCCTGAATGCATTTCTAGCTTAAGTTGGAAAGAAGCTGCTTCTGGGCTTCCCACGGGGTTCTCCCACCCAAATACAAGTTCCCGCCTTACCCGCAAAGTAGCTTGCTTTTTCCGACTGTAGGCGCGTGTGCACACACACACACACACACACACACACACCCTCAGAAATGATTTGGATTAGACAACGAGTAGCCAGACAGCACCTCCCAGAGATGGGCGCACATGCAGCAGCTGTCAAAAGGAGAAGTCATTTTACTTTCTTTTAAACTTGCAATGTTTGTCTTTATTTTGTTCTTTATATTTTGAAAGTGAAAAGAAATAGTATTGAGTCAATTTTTGTTGTTTTTTTTTTAAATATTTGTTCTATGTATTTACAAGCCTTAAAGTTGCTCTAAAGGTTTCAAAAGTATTAAGAGTACTTTTCGCAGGGTAGCACTTTTTTTTTTTAATTTTTTAAACAATTCTTGGAGTTCTCTGGTCCACAGCATTTCCTTCTGTTCCAAGGTTATGTATGTTTTGATTACTATTGTGATTTTTTTTTTAATTTTCTGAAGCAAGCTGAGAGGCAGGCAGAAAGATTTGATGCCAAAAAACAAAACAAAACAAAAATCTTTCTTACCTTGTTCACCCCAAACCTTCTTAAATCTGGACTAACTACTATGCTTTAAAACAAACGTGAGGTGCATCTGAAGGGGAGGGAAATTTATTTCTCTGCTTTTCTATTATACAAGTAGTTTACAGAAACTGCAAATTAAAAAATTACGCTGGCATTTGCAGTCCTTAAAATAAATTAAAAGTTCTCAACTTTTTTTTTTTGCTAAACAGATGTGTTTTTTTTAAAGTATGAGTCCTTGTTTAAAAAGAAAAGATTAAAACAGAAAATATTTTCTATAAATAATACATGTATTTTGGTTTCAGTGCTCCCGCCCTCAGGTTTGAAGTTTACTTTTTTCCAGTACCTTTTTCCTCCATGATCACCTTTTTTCTCTTTCCCCTCTCCCACTCGTGCACACGTGGGGATTTCTGCGAGAATTGGCCTTGCTGCACTGTGATTGGCGAAGACGTGAAACTTTTTAAAAAAATACTTAAATTGTTTCTTTTGTTTCGTTTTGTGTATTTGAAGCTTTAGTTATCCTCAGACTCCTCTTCTGCTTCCCGCAGCCACGTGAAGAATGCTGTGACAGATTTCAGAGCCACACCCTTCCCATTCTGCTCTGCAGGGTCCTTGCTGCTTTCCCATTTGTAGAAGGCATCCTCGGAGATCACCTCCTCATCGTATAGGCAATCAAAAAACATCCGTAACAAATCTGCAAGGAAGCAAAATATACCATCAGTTCTGGAGGCGCTCTAGTTGTGACAGAGGCTGTATTTCCAAGGAATGAATGAATGAATGCACATGAATTCCCCTAGAGAGGAATACCCCTAACAATTTATCATACTCCCTCTTTATAGTATAATAGCAAAACAACTTGTCTAAAGAATAGGAAAAAGATTTAAGCAATCTAAATTATTTTTATTGCTACTATATTGTTCAATTTGAACTACCTTCTGATAGCGCTGAGGTGTTTGATATTATGTAGTTCTCAAACTACACAATATAAAAATTAAATACAAGAATAACTTTATTTTCTTCTTTATACATTCTCCATTGTTTGAAATTTTACAATAAAAACATATACTTCTTACAAATTTTGGAAGAAAAAGGCAGAAGGTACTTTTCCCCTTTCTAATGTTGCTTCCAAACTGGAAAGAGTAATGATTTATATGGAAAATATGGATAAAAACTATCTTATCTGGATTTTATCCAGAGAAAAAACAGCTTGTTGTTTTCAATGCCCAGATGATCTGGGCAAATTTAATTTTCTGTTTTGCTCCCATAGTGGGAACTTAGCTTATGTTATTGTTCAAAAAAGAGAAAGAGTTAGTAAGTTTATATATTCTTTATTTTTAATCCCTTCATTATGGGCTCTTAAGTTCATTTAAAGTCAGTCTCCATTCATATGAACAGAGGGAGGCAACAGAATAAACAATAACTGATAATAAATATTAGGCTTAGAATGAGTCGTATTAAAATTTTTCCTTGGATTTATCTTTGTAATTTTATTAGTTAAGCTAATATTGAAATCACTTTTCATTCTCTAAGCCTTGGTTGGCCTATGGGGAAATGGAAACAAGCGGCCAAGATTCTACTGATGGTAAATCTAGAATTACACATCTCTCCAGGGATTATCAAAGCTCATAATTATGGGAGATACTTTAATTTGACTGGCTGAGCATATAGCATCAATTTCATCTCTTGAAAAGTGAATGAGTCCTCATCCTTGTAAGAACAGAAAAAGGAAGTCATGATGTTAAATGACCCTCCAAAGGTCTAGAGAGAGAGAAAATAGTCAGTTAATTCTCTGATTGAGACTTAGATGTCTCCCCCGTTACAGCCTGAGGATTATTTGTTTTGGTCTTTTCCTTTGTCTCCCAGAGGGATTCATCCTCAATAGCAAAGAAGGAAATCCCAGCAGCAGATACAACCTAAGAAAGTACCAAAGAGCGACTTCAATATCATCTCCCAAACTGCCCTGTACTACCGTCCACTTTCACAAGTATCAACTGAATTTTCAAGACTTGATACAATTCAGTTAATTTACTAGTATCACTAAAACTTGGGTGGTCCAGGTTACCTTATTTGTCTGGTTAGCAAAGAATTAATCATAACCCTAAAGTGAAAATTAGTCTAAAACACCTTAATGTCTTTGTTGGGTGTCTGAGGATTCTGAAGAGTATCATCTTCTTTCATTACTAAGACCTGTGTCAAAGAAGGTGAAAGACTGTAATGCATGTAGGCTATCACCAAGATGGTCTGCATTGTCCAAAAGGGTAGTCACTAACTATGTAGGGTTATTTACATTTCAATTAAATAAAGTTTAAAATTAAGCTCCTTAGTCACAATAGTCATATTCACAAGTGCTCAAGTGAATATACTATACCATACTGCATGGTACAGATACATTCCCATCACTTAAGCAGACTTGCCCTACAATGAGGATTAAATCTCTAATACAAAGTAGTTTTATTACCATTTTCTTACAAAAGTCAAGTACACAAAAAATTCAGGTTTATTAAAGTTGTTGGTTTTCTGAGTTTTTGTTAGTAGTGTTTCTTCTATTATTCACTATTCAAAACCCATCGAAGCATCTTTGAAGTCCTGACTTGAATAAATCTCACCCACTGGATGCATTAATTTTAAGAGGTAAACTTACTGGCAGGTTGATCAAGTTTTACTATTGATGCTTGTAGTGCATAAAGTGCTTGCAGTTCCTTCTCTGTATCTGAGTCTAGGTACTTGAGTAAGATCGGCACTCTCTGTTTGATAACAGCAGTGTCCACTCGGAAGGTTGAACAGTCGGCTACAAGTGATACAAGAACTAAGTGTTACATTTAAGGAGTTAACACACAGCCATTTAAAATTGTCTGAGTTGATAAGATGTGACTACAAGGAAAGCGGAAACAAGGGAGGTCCAAGGAAAAGATTTTGAAATCTAAGATATTCTGAAAAAAAATTTTTTTAAAGATTTTATTTATTTATTTGACAGAGAGAGAGAGAGAGAGAGAGATCACAAGTAGGCAGAGAGGTAGGCAGAGAGAGAGAGGAGGAAGCAGGCTCCCCACTGAGCAGGGAGCCTGACGTGGGCCTCGATCCCAGGACCCTGAGATCATGACCTGAGCCGAAGGCAGAGGCTTTAACCCACTAAGCCACCTAGGCGCCCCGATATTCTGAAATTATTAATGGGATATTCTTCCTGAAATAATAAAAATACATGGAACGGGGATGTATTTTGAGTGCTGGTTTCCCTCAAAAGAAGTGAACCAAATTATCTTTAATCATAATGAAACAGGGACAGTGGTTTTGTGACATTCCAAACTACAAAAGAAACAAGAAAAAGGAAATTAAAGTGATAGTTCATTCTAATCTTTTCAGAAGGATAAAACGGAACCATGTTATCATTACTAGGAGGGTGAGGACTAACTCCAACAGTGGCAACCAACACATACAATCTAGGCCTTCCTAGATGTGTAAAGGCACAGTAAAGAAGCTGAGGAAATCATCCTCAATGCCAAAAGGCATGAAGTTTTATTTCCTCTGTAAGTTAGCACTAGGACACAATCTTGTTTTTTATTTTATTTTATTTATTTAATTTATTTGACACAGAGAGAGAGAGAGACAGATAGCAAGAGAGGGAACACAAGCAGGGGGAGGAGTAGGAGAGTGAGAAGCAGGCTTCCCACTGGGCAGGGAGCCCGATGCGGGCCTCGATCCCAGGACCCTGGGATCATGATCTGAGCTGAAGGCAGACACCCAACAACTGAGCCACCCAGGCGCCCAACAATCTTGTTTTTTAAAGTGGCTTTTATACTTTCCAACTGTGGTTTTATTTTTTAAAATATTTACTTTGAGAGCGCACGTGACCTCTCTCACTCCCTCACCCACAGGGAGGGAGAAGGGGCAGGGGGAGAGAGACAGAAGAATCTCAAGCAGACTCCCTACTGAGCAAGAAGCCCAACACAGGGCTCTATCTCATGACCCTGAGATCATGACCTGAACCGAAATCAAGGGTTGGTCACTTGACTGAGCCACCAGGCACCCCTACAATTGTGATTCTGAAACACCAGTCTTATGGAGCACCTGTGTGGCTCAGTCGGTTGAGTGTTCAACTCTTGATTTCAGCTCGGATCATGATCTCAGGGTCCTGAGATCAAGCCCCGCACTGGGCTCTTGTTCTCAGCGTGTCCCTCTCCCTCTGCCTCACCCCTGCTTGCTCTTGCTCTCTCTAAAATAAATAAATAATCTTAAAAAATAAAAAACAAACAAAAAACCAACTCCAGAAAAACCCAAAACACCAGTCTATACTTCCATAGATACTAAAAATGACTTATGACATTTTTATAAAGACTTTCTATTAGCAGCTTATTAACCTCATTAAAGACCTAACACTGAACAAACCTTCATCTACAGAAAATCTTAAAATATAATTCTGAAGCTATCTTATAAAATGATGAAAGACCTAAAATTCTGAACAATTTTTGAGCTGATGGGATTTTTTTCCCCATTGCAGTGACAGAAATGTGAATTTCTACCTGAGGCAGGGTGGATGATCTCATTCAATATTGTCTAATACTATATGCATCTTAAATACTTAGGTTTTCTACAACCCTAATCCTGTCCACTTATGTGATTAACATTCAATGACATTACCTTATCATCTTAAGATCAACATAAAGCAAAAAGAAACAATTGTTTTCTTTCCTCATATGTTTTTATATAAAATGGCTTTTCTATTGAGATGACAAGTCCTTCCTTGACTTCCAAGTCCCATTCATTATAACTCTTAAATGGAAGACAGGGGAGGCTTCGCATACTGGAGATGAAAGGTAAAGGTAAAAATCACATCCAACAGAGTAGGAAACCCAAGCGGCATGCACCCACTTTCCTCCTGAATTGGAGGAACACAAGGCATAGAGTAGCTGCTCAGATCTGGGCTTTCTATAGGCGCAGAAGCTATTCATCCCCCTACTTGAGACAGCCAGGCATTGTAGACAGAAATGACACCCAATTTGCACAAGAAAATGAGTTTCACAGGGCAAAATCTGAAGAAAATATAAACTCAGACCCATATCATCTGCAGTTAACATACCAGGGATTTCAGATGTTAAGAGATGCCTTCAGACATGTTACTTACCTATAATAGCGGCTTTACAAACAGCTGTCATTAAAGCTCTAAGGAATGTAGGTGAACTCATCTGGCTTTCATCTAGATTAGCCTGAAATCAAAAGTAAGTGGAATAGTTAAAAGTACCCTTGCACATCAGAAAAATTATTTCTCTTAAGCCAGGTATCATCTGGCACTAGGGACAGATGGGGTCACATTCAATATTCTTGTAAAAATTAGTCTTGATTCATTGGAAAATACTTGGGCTACCATCAGTTCTGTCTGAAAATATTCTAAGTAGCAGCATTTAGTTTTCAGAGAGCTTACTGCTGCCTATATTTTGGTCAATTATACAGTGTTGTGCACTACATGCATTTGGAAGTACAACCATTTAAAAACATTTTCTTCCTGGGGCACCTGGGTGGCTTAGTCGTTAAGCCTCTGCCTTCTGCTCAGGTCATGATCCCGGGGTCCTGAGATCAAGACCCACATTGGGCTCCCTGCTTGGCGGGAAGCCTGCTTCTCCCTCTCCTACTCCCCCTGCTTGTGTTCCCTCTCTCACTGTGTCTCTCTCTGTCCAATAAATAAATATTAAAAAATAAATTAAAAAACCACTTTCTTCCTCAATAAATAACTTATATTAAGATAATCTCACTACAGTGTGTTTTAGAAACTACTTTTCTGAGTACTGTGCAATGATTTTTAGATGTGCTAACATTGTTTTTTTTATCTTAACTTTAATGTGAACTCGAGATTAAATGCAAGCATTGTCTCAAATCTTTCAGGTGGTGGTGAAGAAAATGTTACTCTTTTCTAAGGATGGCAGAAAAAATGTATTTAGAGATACGTTAAGGAGAGTAAATGGGCCTCAGATTTATTTTTTAGTTTCTCTTAAGATCTTATCTTCTTATCTTAGATCTAAGGTCTTAGATCTTAAGATCTTAACTTCTTATCTCCTTATCAAAGGGCTGTACTAAGCCAGATGAATAGCAAACACAAACGAAAGGAAACATTGTCTAGGCAGGTATTTCAAATACTTTTCTTTTTTTTTTTTTAAAGATTTTATTTATTTATTTGACACACAGAGAGAGATTACAAGGAGGCCGAGAGGCAGGCAGAGAGAGAGGAGAGAGAAGGAAGCAGGCTCCCTGCCGAGCAGAGAGCCCGATGCAGGCCTCGATCCCAGGACCCTGAGATCATGACCTGAGCCGAAGGCAGAGTCTTTTAACCCACTGAGCCACCCAGGCGCCCTCAAATACTTTTCAAAGTTTATGTTCCTTAAGTCTGTGAACAGAATTAATGTTTGTCTCAGCTTCTTTTAATAACACAGCATAGTATTTTCCACTGGGTCAGCCTTAAAATGACTGGCCAGGAAAAAACTTAGGATGTCATTATAAACCTCTGTGTTAGAGAAATTAAGAATTTTAAAGATATTTGGAGATCATTTAAATGTTTATGAATTTTATTTTATTTTATTTTTATTTTTTTTTTTTTTAAAGATTTTATTTATTTATTTCACAGCGGGAGAGAGANCAAAGATATTTGGAGATCATTTAAATGTTTATGAATTTTAAAACTGACAGATCAACTAGCAGCTCTCCCTCTGTTGAATACCTAACCTCAAACATCACTTGGTGAGAACCAGGTTAAGAGGGTTAGTTAACAAGTCAGACGGCCAGCTCTGCAGGATACCAGCAGTACTGCACATGGCGGGCTGTGTTACAGTAAGAGATTTCATTACCAATCTTTTCCAAAAGAACAGAAACATGTGGTGTGCCACTGCTAACAGCTGAGGATGGGAATGGGATGGGGGCAAGTGCCACATATAAAAGATAAATGTGTTATAGACAGTTGCTGGTTTACACCTTGTAAACAAATTTTATTTAGACTTAAGCCAGGGTGGTCTAGGCCCAGAAATTACTTCTGCAAAGTGTGAACAACTATTTTTGAAGAATAAATGAGAGAATAAGAACACACCATTACTTTTTGGTTCAACAATATTTTAAAAATAGGTTGATAGAGG
>LNAC01000030.1:5180340-5343811 GCA_002007465.1 Ailurus styani
CTCTCTCCTCTCTCTCTGCCTGCCTCTCTGCCTACTTGTAATCTCTCTCTCTGTGTCAAGTAAATAAATAAAATCTTTAAAAAAAATAGGTTGATAGAGCTATTTCAAGTACTGAGTATCATCTGAAATTCCCAAATACTTCAGAAAAAAATGAACTAATTAGCTAAAAAGAATTAGATAATAAATACCACTTTCAAACCATTTGACTGTTTCTTATAAAGAAACAAACTGCATATTGCTTCTACCAAATAAAGCTAAATATTTTAATTCTAATATTTAAGAATAGACTAGACTGAAGAATAGTGTCGAGAACACTATAGATTAAGCAAAGATTTTTTTTTAAAGATTTTATTTACTTATTTGAGAGAGAGAGCACGCACAAGCAGGGGGAGCAGCAGAGGCAGAGGGAGAAGCAGGCTCTCCACTGAGCAGGGAGCCTGATGTGGGACTCGATCCCAGGATCCCGGGATCATGACCTGAGCCGAAGGCAGATGCTTAACCAACTGAGCCACCCAGGCACCAAAGATTAAGCAAAAATCTTTTTTTTTTTTTTAAGATTTTATTTATTTGACAGAGAGAGAGAGACAGTGAGAGAGGGAACACAAGCAAGGGAGTGAGAAAGGGAGAAGCAGGCTTCCCACTGAGTGGGGAGCCCAATGCCGGGTTCGATCCCAGGACTCTGGGATCATGACCTGAGCAGAAGGTAGACACTTAACTAATGAGCCACCCAGGCGCCCATAAGCAATGATCTTAACAAAATGGGCAAAAACAAGGCAGGTGGGTCTGCTAAGTGGGTAAGCAAACTCAGATGTACATAATTCTGGTACCAGACACAGAGCAACAAATGTCTTCATGTACTATGAGCTCAGCTACTACTACATTTTTGTTTTTTTTCTCCTTTTTAAAAAGTCATCTTTATTAGCATCATCTACATTCTATGAAATTTACCCTTTGTCTTCTCTGTAAGGAGAATAATTGTTGGTCCAGAATAGGCAGAATAAGTAGTGATTATAAAAAAAAAGCTGAACACTGATGAAGAGGTGAAAATAGCCTCATTTTGTAATATATGAAAACATAGAAGACCAAATGGCTGAAATGGTGGTGATCTATGAAAAATCATGGCAAAGAGAATAATGTTAAATATGTAAACACTGGATTTCTATTTTTTAAAAAAGATTTTATTTATTTGAGAGAGAGAGTGCGAGAGAGGTAGCGAGCACAAGCAGGCAGGAACGGCAGGGGGAGAGGGAGAAGCAGACCCCCTACTGAGTAGGGAGCCCCAAGTGGGGCTCAATCCCATTAACCTGGGTCATGACCTGAGCCATAGGCCGACACTTAATCGACTGAGCCACCCAGGGGCCCCCTGACTGGATTTTTAAAACAGAAAATAAGGCACGTCGATAACATACCAGAAAGGCTGGTGCTGATTCTATGCTAAATCCTACAACACACTACCACATAAATGACTTAAAAGTCTTAGAGAGGAAAGAGATGGTTATGCCAAGAGGAATAAGTACATGAAAAACAGATGATGCTAAACTAACCACCTTTCCTTTTCTGATTTGATTAGTATATGGTAGCTCAGATGGATTTAAGTATATATTTCCCGGACTTCAGCAAGGCTTCCGACAAATTATGTAATGGCAGCTGTACCCTTGTGGGCAAGATGAAAAGATGAAATAGACAGTAAAATGATGTGAAATAATAAACAGGTTAACAGCTGGAAGTGTCCATGGGGGTAGGGGTGGGATCTTATCCCTGAAAGGAAGCTACTTGGCCCCATTCACACATTTTGCCCATAACTTGGATGAAGATAAAGTTGACATATTAATGAAATGCAAGCAGGACACAAAGTGAAAAAGATGGCAAGGAAATTTTATGACCAAAGTCAGAATCTAAAATGTCGTGATAGACAAAAACTTGTATCTAATTTAAGAAGAAGAACATAAGCAGAAATAATTTTTAAAAGCCCCATTCTGGTTCCAAAACTAAATGCATTAAAGTTCTAGATGGTAGAAATGACTAAACTGTAGAACATAGAATGGGTACTATGTGACTGAAAGAGCAATTTGAGTTCGTCGTGGTGAGCCTGCCAGACCACAGACTCCAAAACAAAAAACTGAACAGCACTGCCTAACTCCACACTGTTGCAGCACATTTGGCAATCATGCTCAATTTGCACATGTCACTTGTGAGAGGGATACTGAAAATCCAGGCTATGTTTGGATAAGAGTAACCAGACAAGAGTCTGGATATCAAGATTTCAAGAAAGGATGAGAGAACCTAGAGAGAGAGACAGGGATATAACGGCAAACTATTACAATTAATTAGAAGATTCCCAACTAGATGACAGGATAGACTTATTATCCTGAATAGATATGGAGGAAAAAAGGTTTAAAAAAACCCAAATTATCAAAAGGTTCATTATTTCTCAGTGCCTAAAGTGGAAAAAGAATTAACAACCCATTACAAGGACTACAAAAAAGGATTTATCCAAGAGGGAGAGGACCAGATTAGTACTCCATGACCTTCTTTCAACTTGGATTATTATATGATCCCATGGAAAATGTGTACAAATAAAACATGCTTACATAAATAAGAATCACTAAAGGAAAACAGTAGCAGATTAAAAAGAGACATGATCAAAAGGCTCCACAAGAAAAATAAGCTATAAAATTTTCAGAAGGGAGAATTACTATGAGGATGAAAGCCAACATAATTCAAAATAATTACATATTATTTATTAATTTCATCCAGAACGGTATTAGAATGCAGGAATATTTAGGAAAAATATGTATTTTTTTTCTAATTAAAGATTTTTAATTTATTTGAGAAAGAGAGAGAGAAGGAGAACAGAGAGGAAGGGCAGATTCCTGCTGAGCAGAGAGCATGATGTGGGACTGATGCCAGGACCCTGGAATCATGACCTGAGCCGAATGTATGTGCTTAACTGACTGAGCCACTCAGGCAACAAAATATGTATTTTTTGAATAGTAAAATGTAGGGTATATTCTAAACTAATGACAGACCCAGAAAAATGGCTTCTGTTTTGAGTAGTTTTACTTGGCCTTATAAAAGACTGTAAGTCTTATAAAGATAAAACACACCCTTATAGTTCAAATACACATACATGAAAAAATAAAAACTAACTTCATTAAGGTTAAACACTCCTATGAAGTGAAAGGGAAGACACAGGCATACCTTATTTTATTGTGCTTTACTTTATAGTACTTCAGTGATCCTGTATTTTTTACAAATTGAAGGTTTATGGCAACCCTGCATCAAGCACTTCAGCACCATTATCCAACAGTATTTGCTCACTTCTGTGTGTCACATCTGGATAATTCTCACAGTATTTTGAACTTTTTAATTATTATTGTATTTGTTTTAATGAACTATGATCAGCGATTATGACTCACTGAAAGCTCAGAGGATGGTTAGCATTTTTTAGCAATAAAGTATTTTTCTTTAAGATACTATGTACATTTTTTAAGATATAATGCTATTACAGACTTAATAGACTACAATATTGTGAGAACATAACTTTTATATGAGAAAACAAAAAATTATTTTTTTTTTTGAGAAAACAAAAAATTAATTTGACTCGCTTTATTGCAGTATTCGCTTTATTGTGGTCTGTAAACCGAGCCCGCACTCTCTGAGGTGTGCCTGCATGTGAATGAAAGCCATCCCACAAGAATCGTTCCTGCAGAGATATCAGGGAAGGTGACATAATCTCTATACCTCTACCCAGTCAAAGATCTGTTCATCATTCGCTTTGTCCTCAATAATGAGTTTCTCGAGTCGCTTATACAGCTCTTCAGCAGAGAGTTCTTTTTTTGAAAGTGCTTCAGAGGAACAGGAACTATCAGACTCTATAAAGTCCAACTTCTGAAACATAAAATGTTATATGTATTAATGTAAGCCAATATTAGTAACACTCTGAGAGGAAAACAGAGTCATGGGCTATATGTTTTATTTTACGTGGGTCAAAATGATCAGTAGAAGCCATTTTTTATTTATAGTTCTGTAAAAGTCTCACTCTACTACCTTCCTGAATATATCTCCAACTTTTCATATTGTCTGTATCTGATTCTCCTCAAGAAGAAAACACCAACAAGACCCCTAGAATTATCTCTGTGTAGATTATACTCACTCTAAATCATTCAGTTGTGTTCTTAGCAATGATATACATAGCTCTATGACAGGGCAGGAATACTAATAGTACAATTTAACTCCTTCTGCAGCCTGTGGTTTAGTATCAGTACTGCCACAGAACAGCTGTCAAAATCCTAAATTTGGTGAAGTCCTTCAAACACCTCCTGACCATTCTGAATCCAAGTCAGAGAAATTATGTTATATTATAAAATTCCTGAACAACCAGTGTATTGTAGGGAGGAGAACAAAAATGAAGGGTTTTATCAGTATTGCACAAAAGACCTTTTTCCCCACAAAAATCATTCAATTCCCAAGGACTGAATATACTAGTACAGAGAAAGACCATAAATATGTAGTCAATGCAACGAATCACATCGTCATGACCTGTGTGGGTCCAACCCAATGCAGAAATATCTTTGTGTCAGCCTTGAGAGTACCATCCGCACACACTGTTTATGGCAGGCGGGGGGCATAGGGGACCCCTGGGAAGCTCCGTGAACACACATAAGGAGCTCTACAGCCCTGTTAGGAGCACTGGCTTCACTTCTCCTGTCTTACTCTCACTTTGTTCTTAAATACTTGATAAGAGTTAGCTGGGTGTTGCCTCACATCCATGACAATGACCCTGGACAGCATAAAAACAAATGTACACACTTCCAAATTCTCCCAGAACACTGGCTTGCTCTACCGTGTATTTAAGTCTTAAGGTCCTCTCAAGAGGCACTTGATGGAGTACAGATACAGGACTCTGGAGTCAGGGGCAGGGGTTGGGAGTTCAGGTCTGACTCAGCTACTTCTACCAGGAGGGCTTAAGATGGGAAGACCACCACCACCCTCAGCCAGATCTAAGGGCTCAGTACACTAAGAACCTGCACGGCGCTGGGCATCAACAGGGCTCTAGGAGAGCATACACCTGGTAGAGCCACCCACTAACCTAGAAGGGAAAAGCCCATACCAGCAGGACCACACACTGACTGTTTCCACTGCATAACACTGTGCTGCTCATACACTAATCTGAGCTTCTTTTATGATCCTGATGCCAGTGATACAAAGTATAAGCATCATAGTTACCCTCACACTACTTACATGTGGGCAAAAAAGAAAAATTCACAGGTTTGACACACCCTATTTTCCAGGAGGTAATTTAATCCTGAATTGAATACCATCTAACGACAGGGCACATCTAAAGATGGACAACCCAAAGGGTAGTGGGAAGAGCTATCTCTTCACTTAGAAGATGGAAAAAAAAATAATAATGAATTTAAAAATCTCTATGTTAACTACTTTTATTAAAAAAAACTTCTGATGACTAAATCTTTAACAATTCTTTTGCAATGAGAGTATTTTGGGTGGTAGTCGCACAACATTGTGAATAAACTAAATGTCACTGAATTGTACACTTTAAAATGGTTAACTGGAAGTTATGAGAATTTCACCTAAATTGTTAAAATACTTGAAAAAAATCTGATGAATTTTATGCCATTCTGACACATGTGCTTAAAAGTATGATTACACACATATACTAAATATAAAAAAAGGAAATCATGCCATAATTGTTCAATTCTTAGAGGAGTGGTTAAAAAAACAATAATCAAAATCATTAGTAATTTTCAAGGGTATAAGGCAATGTGATATAGTAGTATGCTTTACTCAATGAAGTTCACTATACAAAAGCCATAGATTAAAATACTAAAGATTATTAGCACCAGCTTTACTCTAATACCTTTGGGGACTTTGATATATTTCTATACCTACCCCAGACCCAGAAAGGAAAAGCTACATTGAATTCTGGGGGGAAGAAACAATTCATCCTACTATTTTGATTGTCTTTACCATTTATGTAGCATTTTAAAATAATATTTTCCTATGAAATTTTAGAAACATGCTTCAATCATTGCAAGTTCCCTGATTCAATGTTGATAATATTAAATACCCTACTCCCAAACTTCAATATATACACAGAATATTTTCCATATTTATTCTTAGGTTAGAGCAGCTTTACCTGTATGGAATACCAATTTAACCAATAACTATATAGAACACCTGTTTAACCAACCCCAACCCTACAAAAATAAAGTCTGAGAGCAATTAAAAAAACAGTAAAATCAAACATACAGTGCATTGCTCATTAATAAAATATGACATAAAAATCTTAAAATGAAAGCCTTTACCCCTGCCAAAGGGAGTTGGTGGTGAGCTGTAAAGTTTGTAATCATCCCTGGAAAGAAACAATTGCTTCTCAGAACCCCTGTGTTTCTGCGTAAGTTATTTCATCTTTCTAAAGCCCAGAAGGCTGGGCTTCAAATTAATGAATAGGTTCATCACTACCTCTTGCAGAATGTACTGGGGTCACCAGGAAAAAAGGCACTGAACCAAGTATTTTAGAAAAGAGCCAAAACTCAGGATAGGCAAGACCAGGTTTTAGGTTTTCTAAAACCTCATTTTTCTAACTGTCCTTTAAACACTTTTATTAGTAACAACAATACTCATAATTGATTACTTCTCTGTGCTCAGTGCTTCTTAAACATTATCTTATTTAATCCCCATAAAATTCCACAAGGTAGGTATTATTAACATGTCCTAGGTAATGAATCTGAGGCTTAGAGAAATCAGATAATTTGTTCAGAGTCACATGAAGTGGTACAAGACTGGAACCTGATTCCAGGTTTATTCACTGAAACCCGGGTGCCATATGCTTTCCTATTTCTGGATAGATACCTAGAAATGGAATTGCTGGGTCATATGGCAATTCTGTGAGAAACCATCTTTAAGATATTTTTATAAATTACATCTTTATACACTGTGTGCCTATATATATATATATATTTATAATTATTATTTTATGGATTTGCCTTTTAAAACATATAGGAAACAAAAAAGACACAAACCAAAACACAGTAATACTTCCTTTTATATTTACCTATGTTATTACCTTTACCAATAGTGATCTTTATTTCTTCATATGGCTTGAGGTTACTATCTAGTGTCCTCTTGTTTCAGCCTGAAAGACTCACTTTAGCATTTCCTGTAGGGCAGGTCTACTGCTGACAAACTCACTTAGCTTTTAAATCTGGAAATGCTTCACTTCCTCTTCATTTTTAAAGGAAATTTTGCCATATGTAAAATTCTTGGAAGTTATTAAATTGCTTTTTTAAAATTTATTTTTAAAGATGGTATTTATCCATTTAAGAGAGAAAGAAAGCACAAGTAGGGGGAGGGGCAGTGGGAGAATGAGGAGATACAGACTCCTGCTGAGCACAGAACCCAACTGGGGGCTTGATCCAAGGATCCCGGGATCATGACCTGAGCTGAAGTCAGACACTTAACAAACTAAGTCACTCGGGTGCCCCAAAGGTTATTAAATTTCTTAAATAGATCATCCCAGTATCTTTTGACTGATGAGAAATTGGCTATTGAGCTTACAGAGGATTCTTTGTATAGGCCAAGTCACTTCTTTTCTAGCTGCTTTCAAGATTTTTGTCTTTGTCACTCAAAAGTTTCATTGTAATATATCTCAGGGCAAATCTCATTGAGTTTATCTTGCTTAGAGTTCACTGAAATTTCTAGATATGTAGATTCCTATCTTTAATCAAATTTGGGAAGTTTTGGCTATTGTGCCTTCAAATATTTTTTCTGTCCTGTCCTCTCTCTCTCTTCTCCCTTCTGGGACTCTCTAATGCCCATGATAGTATGCTTGATGGTCCTATAGGTCCCCAGGTACTGTTCATTTTTCTTGATTCATTTTTCTTTCTGAGCAATTCTTTTAAAGGCTCCTTTATATGCCTAATTAATTTTCCAGTGTGTATTATAAAATTTATTAAAAAAACTATAGGGATATTTTTATTTAAAAAACTCAGTGATACTCATAGTTTCATATAACAATGCCAGAAATTTCATTTCAAAAATTAAAGACGGATTTTTATGGCAGCAAATTAGTGCCAAATCAGTGACCCCTGACTGACAGAGCAATTTCAACTGCTTTATATTCAAGTTTGTGGATTCTTCCTTCTGACAAGTTTGTTGTTGGACCAGGCCCTCTAGTTATTTTTTCATTTTAGCTCTTACAACTTTCAGCTCAAGAATTTTTATTTAGTTTGTTTTTATAATCTCTACCTCTTTATTGATATTCCCAATTTGGTCACATCATTCTTCTGATTTCCTTTGCTTCTTTGTCCATGATTCCTTCAGCAATTTGAGCATATTTAAAGCCGTTAGTTTAAATTCCTTGTCTGGTATGTCCAACATTTGGGCTTCCTCAGGGATGTTTTCTGTCAATTTCTTTTTTCTTCCGAATGAGCCATATCTTCCTGTTTCTTTATGTGCTTTGTAATTTTTTTGTTGGCAATTAGATATTTTGACTATTGTAATGTGTAACTTTGGATATCAGACTGCTGTAGTCATCTGTTTACTGACTTTAGACAAAGACTACATTCCTTCTTATGTGTGTGGTCATTACAGTCTTTGACCCATTATCTCCCAACACAGCCAGTGACCTTGCAGAGATTTCAGTGAATGCATGGATCCAATGAGTAAAGTGTGGGGTGGGGTGTAGTGGGGGTGGGTAGGAGAACAGACGAATGCGTCTGTTTCTTTAAATTCTTTGACAGACACCATTCAGAAAACCACTTTGGCCTAAGCAGTTAAAACAATGGCTAGGCCCTGCCCTAGACCCTCAGTAAATTGCCAGGTAGATTAAAAGGCACAGTACCAGTCTTTGGAGGACAAGGTCTTCATTTCTCAACCTGGCACCAAAAAACTGCACCACCATCTCCGCAACTGTCTACCTCAGGGCTAGGGGCTAATAGCTTCTATGCAAAATGCCATGCTTACTGAAATTTACCAGATTCTTTTTTCATCAAGCTTTTCCTTGGTGTTGGTTAGCACACTGTTTGACTAGACTCCCGCAATTCCAAAATAGCTCATTCTAATACATCTTGCTAGCTCAACAGTTGTTTCAGTGGATGGAGTAATTCTGGAGCTGCCTTACTCCTTTATCTTCCATACATCCACACATTGGTTTTTGAATGTTTTATTATGTTATGATTCTCCCATGATAAATGCTACTTGGCTCTTAATACAATGTTGGACTTGACCTGTGGAAATTTTGTTGAGAAATTTTCTCTGCATTTATTAAGAATATGGGTTTATAGTTTTTTTCTTGAAATGTATTTGTGTGGTTTTATTACCAGAATAACGCTGGTCTTATAGCTGGCAAGTAATCTCTTGGATTTTCTGGAAGAACTGGTACAGAATTCTTTGCAGAACTGGTATTATTTTTTCTTTAGATGTTTGACAGAATTCAATAGTGAAAACACCAGGGCCTGGAGCTTTCTTTGTGGGAATGTTTTTAACTACTTCAGTGTAATGGACGCTCAGGTTATCTATTCTTGAGTCAGCTCTAGTGATTTGTACCCTTCAAGAAATTTGTTCACTTCAACTAAACTGATGTACTTACTGATGTAAAAATTATTCGTAAGTTTCTCTGATCCATCATTACGTGTAGAAACTGTGTAACATCATCTCTCTCATTTCTTCTATTGGTAATTTGTACCTTCTTTTCCAATTTTGTTTTCTCTGATTAGTCTGGCTAGAGATTTAACAATTTTATCTTTTCAGAGAATCAGCTTTTGACTTCACTGACTTTTCTCTATTGTTTTTGTTTCACTGATTTCCACTTTGATCTTTATTATTCCCTTTTTCTATTTCCTTTGAACTTCATTTGCTCTTCTTTCTTCTAATTTCATGAGGTTGAAAATGAGGTCACAGATCTGTGATCTCACTGCTATTGTAAATACAGGTGTTGAGTGCTAACGATTTCTGAGTACTGCTTGAGTTGCATCCAACAAATTTTGATGTGTTGTGCTTTTTCATTTTCAATCAAATATTTACTATCTTTTGTGGTATCTTCTTCAAGTCATGGGTTATTTAGAAGTGTTTTGTTAAGTGTCTAAATATGTGTTACCCACATTCTTAAAGGTTAGTTTAGTTGGAGAGACAATTCTAGATTAACTGATACTCTCTCACCACTTTGAGATTATTACACCATCTTCTGTTTTTCACTACTGCTACTGCAAATTCTGTTTCTTTGTAGGTAAAGTACTTCTTTATAGCTGTTTTTTAATTTAATTTAATTTAATTTAATTTAATTTAATTTATTTGACAGAGAGAAACACAGCGAGAGAGGGACACACAAGCAGGGGAAGTGAGAGAGGAAGAAGCAGGCCTCCAGCAGAGCAGGGAGCCCGATGTGGGGCTTGATCCCAGGACTCTGGGATCATGATCTGAGCAGTAGGCAGATGCTTAACAACTGAGCCACCCAGGTGCCCCTTTTTCTAGCTGTTTTAAAAATCTTTTCTTTGAGATGTGGTATATATACACAATGGAATATTATGCAGCTATCAAAAGAAACGAAATCTTGCCATTCGCAACGACATGGATGGAACTGGAGGGTATTATGCTGAGCGAAATAAGTCAATCAGAGAAAGACAATTATCATATGATCTCTCTGATATGAGGAACTTGAGGGGCAGGGTGGGGGGTTGTGGGGGGTAGGGAGGGAAAAATAATGAAACAAGATGGGATGGGGAAGGAGACAAACCATAAGAGACTTCTAATCTCATAAAACAAACTGAGGGTTACTGGGGGGTGGGAGGGTAGGGATAGGGTGGATGGGTTATGGACATTGGGGAGGGTTTGTGCTTTGGTGAATGCTGTGAAAGATGTAAGCCTGATGATTCACAGACCTGTACCCCTTGGGCAAATAATAAAAATAAATAAAAAAAAAATCTTTTCTTTGTCTTTGATATTATGCAGTTTCATTGAAAAGTAATTACCCTCTGTAGTATACATGTGCTTTCTATATAGATTCTTGTTTTATTAGCTCAGTAAAGGTCTCAGTCACAGTCTCTTCAAATATTACCTCTTCTCCATTTACCCTGTTGTTCCTCCTGGCATTCCAATTAGATATATGTTAGACTTTCTCATTCTACCCTCTAAATCTCATAGCATCTCTTGGAAATCTACCAGTTTCTTAATTTTTTTCAAATCTTCTCAGTCATTTTGACTTGTCTTTTCTTGTTTGCTCATTTTTGTGAATTCCTCTTTTGTATACAGTGTTATGTCATATTGAGTGAGAATTCCATTCTTTCAAGTCTTTGGGCTCTAAATCTACCATTTATTATCTGTTTACTCTCACTCATGGCTACTTGTTTTATTATAGGTTAAATGGGCTCTAAGTATTAATCCACGTATTTAGATAGTAGAAAATAATCAAGAGACCTAAGCTGAGAATGTTTTTTCCAAAATAATTTTGGTTTGCTTCTGGGAGCCAGAGTAATACTGAACTAGGACCATTTCAACTTCTTCCAAGATTTCTGGTAGCACTTATAATGGCACTGAGCAATATGCCCTTCACGTGTGCTTACTGCTAAGAATTCAGGTTTCATCTCTGGCTTTTTTCCTCACTTACTAGGTTAGTTCCTCAGCGATTACCTTCACTTTCTATGAACCCAGCAATGCAAGATAAGTTATGTTTTATCTAGGCTCTTATCTTTTGGCAGGAGGGCTCTCCAGAGTATCTAGGAAGTTAACATCCACAGCAATCTTTTTTTTTTTTTTAAGACTTTATTTATTCATTTGACACAGAGAGAGAGATTACAAGTAGGCAGGGAGGCAGGCAGAGAGAGAGGAGAGAGGAGGAAGCAGGCTCCCTGCTGAGGAGAGAGCCCGATGTGGGCCTCGATCCCAGGACCCTGGGATCATGACCTGAGCTGAAGGCAGAGGCTTTAACCCACTGAGCCACCCAGGCGCCCCATCCACAGCAATCTAATGCAGTGTCTTTATCCAGCACAATATACTTACTTTAAAATAATTTTCAGGGACACCTGGGTGGTTCAGTGGATTAAGCCCCTGCCTTTGGCTCGGGTCATGATCTCGGGGTCCTGGGATCAAGCCCCACATCGGTCTCCCTGCTCAGCNGCGGGGAGCCTGCTTCCCCCTCTCCCTCTGCCTGCCTCTCTGCCTACTTGTGATCTCTCTCTCTGTCAAATAAATAAATAAATAAAATCTTTAAAAAAAATAATTTTTAGATTGCTTTGTTTGCATTTTTACCTAAGAGTGATTTTTTTTCTACTTATTCATAATTTTGTTGGCTGCCTTAGCTTTAATTTTCCTATACTTTAGGACTTGATTTGTAGGATTATCTTTTTAAAAGATTTTATTTATTTATTTGTCAGAGGGGGAGAGAGAGAGAGCAGGGGGAGTGGCAGAGGAGAGGAAGAAGCAGGCTCCCCACTGAGCAAGGAGCCCAATGTGGGACTCAATCCCAGGACCCTGGGATTATGACCCAAGCTGAAGGCAGAAACTTAACTGACTGAGCCACTCAGGCATCCCTTGCAGGATCATTTTGAGAGGAAGTTGTTTCCCTTCTCTGTCACTCTTCCTCATCTAATATTTTTATGGTTGCCTCTATCTGATTCTCCACAATTTCTTATTGAGAACCAGATTATATTGACCATGGGGTCTTCTGCCTTGTTGTGGATTTCTGGATCAAGTTACCAAGCAGACAGCCTAGCTAAGGTTTTGGCTCTACGACTGTATCTATTTCCTTGCATTTAACTTTCTATGGAGTTCCTACATGGTTTCATGCAGTAAGTCTATCCTCCCAATTTTCTGCCCTGTAAAGGGCATACTAGTCCTCATTACTTTAGAGAAATAATTTCTGCCTGTCTCTACTGGTATTTAGACACAGAGCTCAGAAGACTTACAGCTTTAGCCCTATTACCCCTGCTTTATTTATCAACTTCCTTTCTGGTTCATGGAGATAGGTAGCTTGTTTTCTCTATGTGGCTAAATCCTTTAAATTTTATTTTTTATCTATCATCTAATGAGGGAATAGCTGGAGTGGCCCAACAGCATGGCCTTAAAATGACATCTTGACTATGATTCTTAGTTTGGTCTACTTTCATGACTGAACTACTAATGAAATTACCTTCATTTATTCTATAAAACAGACCAACTACTACTAAACAGGATAAGCCTTGTTCTTACCTGCTCCAAGAGAAAATTATGTACATCTTCCCCTTCTGGTAAAAAGTCCTTCCAGGTGAGATCAGCCTCCCTCCATAAGGCTCCCACTTTCTTATGGCTCTGAAACAGAGATAAGTCCAACCCATTTACTTTTACATTGTGATAAGGAGGAGGAAGAGGTAGAGGAGGAGAGGAGAAGTCTTGCTTAAAGTCAAGAGTATAGAATGGTAAAGACTGAATACTCAAAACTTTCCCTTATTGATATGAAGTTAATGTCTCAGGACTCCTGGCTTTCACACCAAGATATCTGAATGTATGCAAATGTAATGGTGAATGGCTGTGATAAAGCTGTTTACAGTTCAATAACTTACTTTATCAGATGACTAATCTGAGGAACTGAAAACTCATGTTTGGGATTTATGAATATAAGCACCTAAAAAAAGTTCAATTCACAGAGTTCATAAATTCAACAGCATCTCTTATCCTAGATAGTGTTATATACATCTGCTATTAAAGCCATTAATCAAGCCTCACTGGAATCCCTCCATCTTCGTAGTAGATCACAATTATGCTAACATGAGAATGACTAAGGAGGTTGCTGCTCCTGCACCAGGAATGAGAAGTATTTTGAGGGCAAGAGGAATATAGCTGAGCCCAAGAAGTAACAGAGAAAAGCGTCTGTCAGCTGAAAACTGATGAGAAGGTACAAGTCCACTGCATGAATGAAGTCACAGTGATAAAGGGAAATGTCAGCCTTTGAGCTGCAGCTACCAGCTATGAAACATGTATTGATTATTTCATAGATTAACTTGCCCAAGGCATAGCTAGCTGATAATTTACCAGAGTCAGGATTTAAACTCAGGCTGACTCCAGAATTTATGCTCTGTGAGAACTTGGTTAGGAGAAATGAGAATCTGTTTTCTGTTTCTACATACAAAAGTTAGTAAGAATTTGAGTTTTTAATAAGGACTAAAGTGAAGTAGGTTAGGAAAGGAGGAAGGAATTCTGGACCTTCAAATTAGGGTTCAATAAAAACTTTAGTGCCATTGAGCAAATAGTATTAATAAATAATCAGAACTAGAGACCAGGCTATTTAGTATAGCCATCCATGAAAAACTGGTACAGAGATGTAATACAAATGGACTTCAGTATATTCAGCGGGAGAAATGAAACAAAACCGTTTTACTCCTGCCTATAAAACAATGAAATCTATCATCCCAATTCCTTTGGCTCTGGTTTGAACAAGTCAGAAATTACCCAAGAATTTTCATGTATGAGTTTTATTTTGATGTTTCTCACCCCAGATGTTGTTAATACCACTTTCCCAAACCTCCCTCTAATATAGCATTGATACACTCTTTTGGAAGTCTTGGTTTAGACTTGTCTGTCTCCCTTTCTAGTTTATAAATTCTTTGAAGGCTTAGTTACCTTTATAAACTGGGATCCTGGCATACAGCTTTGCAGAGAAATGTGCAGTATTTATTAAACTAAATTATACTTTAAGACAGCAATTCGCAATCCTGTAGAATAATTTTTAATACCTATTACTAATCAGACTACCTAGCCTGAGATCCAAAATTAATAAAATTAATCATTTTAGGCATCTTTCCTTTCTCGGAAAGCAAGGAGTTTTCACTGAAATCTACAAAAAGTATAAATAATGTAGCCATTTTGTTTCAAGAAGATAAAATTACTAGCCACAAATAAAACATACTTTGAGATTCTTTAGAATTATACCAGATCCAGCTGAGATTAGAGAATTCTTTCCCAAGTTACTACTAACAGAAGAAGAAACAGACCTCTGTAAGAAACTAGGTTGAAACAGAGATCTCACTCTTCTTTTCAAATAATAAAGGCTATAGAAATACTTGCATAGTGATGCCTAAGCTATTAATGGATAACAACTCAAGACCAAAAATTGCTGCCTTTCCTAATATGCTGTTGAGTCTGACACTCGGTTTAACACTCACCATTTGTTTGCATAGAAGGTGCAATATTTCAGAAAGCAAGACCCCAGCTCTTCCAACAGGAAGTAAAGGTTTGCTAAATTCTCTGTAAAAGACAGGAGTAGTGATTAAGTTCCTCTGAACAAACTTCCTATTCTAGAACAGTAGGCAAACAATGCGTGCCAAAAGAACAAATACTACGTAACCTAAATGATAATGGGCAAGAGAAAGCTCCAGGACATGCTCTAAGTAATATTCAGCAGAAGTAGTTCAGACTTCAAGTTATGCTTCATGAAGAAGCTGGAAAGGGACCTTAGAATTCCGGGGTTTTGCCTTTTTCTTTGCCTCAGTGATAGAGGCAATGCAAAGATCAGTCTCAATCATCTATTTACATAAATACCACTTCAAGACTAAAGGAGAGAAGAACCTTAGGTAACAGGGAGCTGCAAAGCTTAGTTATGAAGTATTTTTTAAAAAGGAAGAGATGTTCTTTAGACTATGGATGAAAGAGAAAGGGACCATTTTTTTTCACAGTCTAAATCAGTATTTCCCACACCGTGTACTATAGGATATGAATAATTATTCCTCAAGCAAAGGATTCTACAATTAAGTGAGGCAATGATGAATTAAACAAAGATAAAATTTTTTAAATTTATATTTTTTTAAATAAGCTCTATGCCCAAAGTGGGGCTTGAACTCATGACTGCGAGATGAAGAGTCACATACGCTACAGACTGAGCCAGCCAGGTGCCCAAAGTTATATAGTTTTTGTTATTTAATTTTACTACAGAATTCTCATATTCTTTAATGTGCTGCAAGCCTCAAACAAAAGGGCACACAGTATGTGGAGTTTGACTATACGAACAGTTTTTGGGGAAATACTAAAGTTGTAAAAAAGAGCTTAGGAAAAATTAGTCTGTACAATGTAGCAACAATTTCTAACTCCTGTCCAAATCTAGGAATGCCTAAGATGCTAGAGCATGTACTATGCAGGTGTCAGTCTGACAAGCTATTATGTAGAAATAACTTCTCATAGCATTTGAGCAATGACAGACATAAAAGTCAGATCAACATTAAGTTTCCAGGTGCAGTAACTTCCCAGTTAAGTGATTCTGGAGCTCATCAATGAACACTGCTATCCTCAATGGACCACAGGGTTATCATATCCCCATGACTCCTCCACTGTAGATACAGTATAATGTAACATTTTTATACTGCAATGTCTTTTTTTAAACTGAAGTATAGCTGGATTAGTTTCAAGTGTACAACATAGTGATTTGACAATTATAAAGTGCTCACCATGATAAGTATAGTTACCATCTGTCACCATTCAAAGTTATTATATTATTAGCTGTATTCCCCATGCTATATGTTTCATCCCATGACTAATTATTTATTTTGTAGCTGACAGTTTGTACTTCTTAATCCCCTGAAATGAGAAGTCTTGAAGAGTCACAGGCTGCACCCAAGAGCCTCCAAAGGGACCAAGGGAACAGCACTATGCTAGAGTTAGTTGCTAAGTTTGGCATCCGTTTAGCTTGCTATATACACACCCACAAAAACAAACACAAAAACAAAAAGCAAGTAAAACTTACATGAGAAGTTCTCTCATGGAGATTCCTCCTTCTTTTAACATGGGGGTCACCAGCTCAGCAAGGTACAACCAAATGTGGGGAATATCAATAGCCATGTCATCTGCCAATTCCAATGTTTCTGAAAAACTGAAAAAGAACACGAGAAAAAGCCACATAAATGTAATTCAAAAGTTAAATAAAGAGATCAAAAATCAGTCAGCCAACAAACACCTATTAAAGCACCTACTATGTTGGGCACTACCCTAGGCATAAAGTATCGGATAAATAAATAGATTCTTATTCTCAAGAGCTTACATTAGTAGAGGAGAAAGAACAGCATGAACAAAAGCATACTTGCAAAAAGGGCTAATATCTGAAGAACATGAATTATGGTACCAGGATGTCCTAATCTAGATGGGGTCAGAAGATAACTCTGTATGAAGGTGACACTGGGAAGATTTTAGGATGAAAACAAGGCAGCCATGTTATGTTCTGGGGGAAGAGATATTCGATCTAATCCTACACTATCTAATGAGGTCACCACAGTTGAGTATCATATTCCCTGGGTCAGTCAGATGTACTGACTGAAAATGTCGGCGTAATGTAGACTAGACCCAAAGAGAAGGACAAAAATCCTTGTCCTTGAGAAGCATACAATGGGGAAACAAACTAATTGGATATAAAAGAGTCTGATAACATTACTAATAACATTATCACTACAACATATTAAAAACTGTTGTATCTTTATTTTTTTTTAATTTTTTAAAAAGATTTTATTTATTTATTTCACTGAGGGAGAGAGATCACAAGGAGGCAGAGAGGCAGGCAGAGAGAGAGAGGGGGAAGCAGGCTCCCCGCCGAGCAGGGAGCCCGATGCGGGCCTCGATCCCAGGACCCTGAGATCATGACCTGAGCCGAAAGCAGAGGCCTTAACCCACTGAGCCACCCAGGCGCCCCAAAACTGTTGTATCTTTAAATAAAAGCTAATGGTTTCAGGATTTCATGCTATGAAATTTTTTTTCAGCATGAAATAAAATAAATGGGATTTAAATATAAAATATGGGAAAGTCAAATACAAAATATCAGTACAGTTTTACTTAGGGTAAAAAAATCACAGTTATTCATTTAGAAGTATAAAAACATAATATGAGACTTTGTTAATTAGTCCTATATACAGCATATTAAAAAGGACATGGCTAATAGTGAACTGTACACAACTATTTTTACTAGTTTTAAGGATAAAGTCTTCCAAAGCCATGTTATAGAATGACTATATCGACACTGTTTGTAACACATCTACCTAAACAATAACATATCTACCAACCAAACTATCTAATTGGCATCACAATGTATTTAGATTTAAATCCTGAGATTTCAAGATGGCTTGATGTTGCCTTTGTTGGAATATGTTTGTTTTTTTATTTTTTAAAGACTTTATTTATTTATTTGACAGAGAGAGAGAGAGAGAGCACAGCAAGGGGAGCAGCAGACAGGGAGAGGGAGAAGCAGGCTTTCCACCAAGTGGGGAGCCTGATGTGGGGTTTGAGCCCAGGACCTTGGGATCATGACCTGAGCCAAACTCAGGCCCTTAACTGACTGAGCCACCCAAAGGTCCCTATTTTTTTTTTTTAAAGCTTTTATTTATTCATTTGACAGAGAGAGAGAGATCACAAGTAGGCAGAGAGGCAGGCAGAGAGAGGAGGAAGCGGGCTCCCGGCTGAGTAGGGACCCTGATGCAGGGCTCGATCCCAGGACCCTGAGATCATGACCTGAGCTGAAGCAGAGGCTTTAACCCACTGAGCCACCCGGGTGCCCCTATTTTTTTTTTTTAAGATTTATTTATTTATTTGAGAGAGAGAGCGAGCTCACATAAGTGAGATAGAGCACAGGTTGGGGGAGGGGCAGAGGGAGAGGGGCAGAGAGAGAATCTCAAGCAGACTCCATGATGAGCATGGAGACCGACGCGGGGCTCAATTTCACGATTCTGAGATCATGACCTGAGCAGAAACCAAGGTCAGATGCTTAACTGACTGAGCCACCCAGGCGCCCCATGGGGATTATGTTTTACACTCAGCAATAATTATGCTTGGAGTTGATAAACTATCTAGTAAACAAGGCGACACAGATAGCCTATTTGAAACTTCTGTCTAGTATCAGAATTTAGTAGCGGTGCATACTTTGAAGGATTCTGTAGAAGAAATTGCAGATTAATAGTTGGTTGATCAGGGCCCAGTAAACAGGGAGGACTTCTACCTCCCATCACCTCTCTCTTGGGGACCTGGGCAGAAACAGCTTTAAACAACTGCTCAGAAGAGGTGGCTGGGTGGCTCAGTCAGTTAAGCGTCTGCCTTCAGCTCAAGTTATGATCCACATCGGGTTTCTTGCTCAGCGTAACGTCAGCTTCTTCTCTCTCTGCCCCTTGCTCCACTCGAGTCTGCTACTCCCTCTGCTCCTTACCTGCTTGTGCTCTTCCTCAAATAAATAAAGAAAATCTTTAAAAACAAAAACACTAACTGCTTAGAAATTGGCACCTATGGGGTAGCAGCATCCTAGGAAGTTGACAGATGTTTGCCCACAATGCTATGTAAAGACAGAGGTCTTTGGATGTTGCGACCAAGGGGACAAAAGTCTCAGGGTATTTTCATTTTCAAATGAAATGGCCTCTCTGGACAGTATGAACTATTTATAATTTGGGCTTTAGAAGTAAATGAGAAACTAATCTATTTGCAATAAAGTTCTTGGTGGAAAATGACAAGTGGCTATCACTCTGTGTCCATCTTACGAAAAACTGCTGGGCCTCTCCATTTAGGAAGGAACAGCGGTCTTCATAGGGGTCTTGGCCTAAGGATGGCATGGTTAGGTCTAAAAAAGTATCAAAAGCGAGGTCTGGAGTCATTGTGTTATCTCTAGCTGCAGAAGGAAGGAGGGATAGAGGAAGATGAAGTAGCTATTGAAACAAAGAAGTGTTAATCTCATTTTCAGTATAAATAAAAGGTGGTGGTTGTACTGCCAGCAGCAGCAACAGCATCACCACCAATGAAAGTGTAGACACAATGTCTCAGTATGACACTTTTTTCTCAAGGAATCCCCCAGAGGGAAATACCAACATCTGTGATAGCCTAGAAATCAAGCTAGGACCTCACAAGTTCAATGAAGCAATGAAGCTAGACCCTACTTTCTGGGGTTTTTCTAGATACAAATAAACCTAAGAGTATACTTTGAAGAAAGAAAGAAAAGATAAATAGTAATCTAGCATTCTAATTTATAAAATTATCTGGTGAATATATCATAACAGATGAGAAAGAAGCAAATATTTACAAATTAATATAATTGTGACCTCAACTGTAGTTTGCAGGGCTTGAAACTATAATTTCAAGTTGGCTAGGCACAGAAAATTTATTTTTGAGGGCTCAGATACCCTCATTTGCTCTATTTACACAGGCTGGTTATTGGAGTGAACTGATTCCTCTTTCTGAAACTGGGAAACCATCTAGGTCTTAAAGGCCAACAATCATAGTAACTTTAGCCACAGTTTCTAACTAAGGTAACTACTTACTAAGGCAGAAGGCAGTCATTCACTGAATTCATCACAAACTACCTTATTGCTGAAAGATGGCTTATTAATGATCCTAGGGGCAAGTATATATTTTCTAGGACCTTGAAGACATTGTCATAGTTCCTCACAAAATCAAATGCGTAATTGTTCTTAAATACATTCAAGTTTGGCATTTAATGGTTACCTTATTCTAAAGGGTTGACCATATCTGAAAAACATACAGTGGTATTTCATCTCATGTGCATTTAATTTACAAGAATGTACTATGAGCTTGGCCAAAACGGTTTATGAAGAGAAAAATAAATAGTGCAGAATTCTTACTGCTGCTATTCTACCCAAAGAACATTTACAGTGAAAATGAAAGGTGAATCTGATGCTCAGCCTTCAGGAGGTCTCAGTTCCTGATTGATTAGAGAATGGGCAACTGGCAGTGCTGGGTGTGTTTCTATGTTTACATTTGCACAACATGGCTCCTAAAATGAAATTTTTTACTATATGCAATTTTCACCTTAAACATTGATTTCAGAACCTAAGCCTGGGTAGGATTCTGGGCTATACCACAAAGAATCCATGCACATATGATGATCACAAACATATCAGACCTTATCTGATGAGTATACAACACCACTGACAGCCAGACTTCATCAAAGCAGCCATCAACAAGAATCATAATGAAACCAATTTGGAACAGACTAAATCATTAACAACTTGAGAGTTAACGTCCTTCTAGGGGCTAAAAGTGGGCAGACAAGCATTCATTGGCCAAAATAACCACAGTTTATTCAAAGGATAAGGCTTAAAAGCCTTAAAAGGTTTAAGTTGATTTTCCAGAATTTTCCTCACACAAAAAAAGCTTTTTCCTCAAAGAACATGCAAGGTTTCCATGTAAGTGGGCTGGTAACGGCCTGAGTTTCCCTAAGGTTAAGGAGTCTCTGCCACCTTACTTACACCATAATACAGATCTAACAATAAAATTTAGAAAACCAGGAGATAGCCTTTATGTCCTAGCACAATCTACCACATGTCATCATATCCACCAATGTACTATCAAGATATTATACATCAAGACATTATAGTGGACATAATTTTACTCTATGAAAATAAATGCTTAAAAATATATGTACTTTTAAAATTAACCACTACTCAAGAGCCTAGAAACTGAATATCACTCTTGAGGAGGATACTGACCCTTTGAAAATGTCCTGTTTGCTGAGTTTTTCTGACTGCACCAGCTGATAGAGTAATTGGCCCATGTGATCCCTGGTGATCTGGCTCCTTTCCAGGGTGGACTCCACTCCCATTCTCACAAACACATGTAGCAGGCCCTGGGCATTCAGCTCTTCCACACATTGCATGGCTTCCTGTTCAAACAGCAAATAAAAGCTTACTCTAAAACCTGGATCCCATTACCAGAGTGTTAAAATTTAAAATCTTACACTTACGACAAAGTCAATAGAAAGCTCCATAAAGAAGACAGTCTTCAAATATTTTTTTAAACATTAATATAGCTCAGTAAATTGTAGGCTGATATGGGCAATAATAGTCATTTAAAAAGAACAGAACAGAGGATCTTTACAAGGGTAATGTATTCAGGTTAACAATTTTATTAAAGATCACTCAAGGAACCAGAGTCAAAAATGTATTTTTCTATAAAATGTTTACCTGTGTTATGATCATTTAAAAAACTAAAAATGGCATATTACAAAACATATTCAATATCACGAGTCCAACGACTCAATGTGGCAACTTTGATAATTCTGTTTGTTAATATTTGCAAAATCTTCAGTGAAGAAGGTCTTCCTTAATAAGAAAGTTAATATGGTTAGCTTAAGTACTAAAACCTTTAAAGGAAGTTCTTGGGGTGTGGGGCTTGTGAAATGGTCCTTACCACAGGGTGATCTGGCTAGGTCTGTATCTTTGAAGCCTGGCAGCCAGGGTTGCTGAATCCCCAATACAGTAGTGTGCCTCCCTGCCCTCAGGTACTCAAATTTGTCTGAATCCAAAATACTTTGGCTGAACCTCTGAAGAGAGTAGCTCTTCTGAGGGGGAAGATACATGTGAGAAGGGCAGCCTCCTGACTGAGGAAGGGAGGAAGGCACATCTAGGTTTCTCACTGCTGCTTTATTTCCCCTCTGCTGTTTTATTTCACACCTCCCCCACAACCATTTTTTATCTAAAAAAACTTTCAAACTACAGAGAAACTGAATAGTACAATGTACATATATACAGCTTCAGTTCAATTGCGATTCATCAATTATTAGTTCTCTTTTCATATATGTGAGGATTTTAATATCCACATAATGTCAATAAAAATACTATCTGATGGGGGGCCTAGGTGGCTCAGTAGGTTAAGTGTCAGGCTTGTGATTTTGGCTCAGATCAGGATCTCACGGGTTGTGAGATGGAGCCCTGCATCCAGCTCCACGCTCAGCAAGAAGTCTGCTTGAGATTCTCTCCCTCTGCCCCTCCACTGACTCAGGCTTGCTTGCTCTAAAATAAATAAATAAATCTTTTTAAAAAAATGCTATCTGGGGTGCATGGGTGGCTCAGCTGATTTGGGCAACTGCCTTCGGCACAGGTCATGAGGAGTACTGTGACAAAGTCCCACATTGGGGACTCTGCGGGGAGTCTGCTTCTCCCTCTGACCTTCTCCCATCATGCTCTCTCTCACTCCCTCTCAAGTAAATAAATAAAATCTTAAAAAAAATGCTATCTGATATATAGTATGTATTCAAAATTTCCACAATTATCCCCAAATGTCCAATGTAGTTTTTTGTTGTTGTTCTAGGATACAACTGAAAACCTGACATCACATGTCAGGATGCATGATGTTCTCTTTAGACTCCTTTAATCTAGATCAGTACTTTCTTTCCTTCTCATCTTTTTATGACATTGGCATTTTTGGAAACATTCGGCCCAGGTGTCACATAAAACTATCTTATATACACTTTTAACCAATCAATCCTTTTATTCCCAGCCCCATCTGTACCTTATGCACATTCCTAGCCTACTGAAAATGACCACCCACCCTTCTAATTTCAACTTCCAGAATGTTGTAGCTGTCTATTCCCTATGTTCTTTACCCTTGTGAGTTCCTCATTTAAAGTCCATCATCATTATAATGCTTTTTCAGGAGAGCATGGAAATGAATGCATGTACCTTTAGTATTTAACCTGAACTGATTAAACGTCCTCATATTTTTAAAAGGTTTTATTTTTAAGTAATCTCTACAGCCAACATGGGGCTCAAACTCATGACCCGAGATCAAGAGTCTCATGTTCTTCTGACTGAAGAGCTGCTGCTCCTGTCTTCCAGTGGGAATTTATTCACTGAATCTGCATACAGGGCCAACTAACTATATCATTGTACTTTTTAAAAAATGATTTTATTTTTAAGTCATCTCTACACACAACGTGAGGCTCAAAGTTATAACCCCAAGATCCAGGGTCACATGCTCTACCGACTGAGCCAGGTATACACACCCCAATATCATGGTACTTTTAATCCCTCAGCAATTCATAATCTTGCCCTTTCCCTGATTTTCTCATGGTTTGAATCTTATTTCATTCAGTACTCAGCTGAATTGACACCTCCTATGGTCTCTGTGACTATCCAATCACTAGTATCACCTAGTTTTATTTCTTTGCACTGAAACATTATTTTTCTTTTCATATTTGCTGTTTATTTATTAGCTATCTTTAGGGCAGCTCTGTACCTCCCATTAGACAGTAAGCTCCACAAATGACCCACAGAGGCAGACTATGTTGTTCACTATACACACTACAGAATATCCAGGCAGTCTTCCCCCAAATGTGGCTGGCACATTTTAGATACTCAATAACTATATATCACAAAGGCTAAAGACACAGGGTACAGAGTCAGATAAATGTTTAGGTCTGAATCCTGGCTCTGCTACTTACTACTAAGTGAATTTAGGAGTGTAACAATCTTTCAGTCTTAATTTCTTGTCATAAAGTTACTGTGAGGAATGCACGTAAAAAAAGGACTGAGCAAGGGGCGCCTGGATGGCTCAGTCGTTAAGCGTCTGCCTTCAGCTCAGGTCATGATCCTAGGGTCCTGGAATCGAGCCCCACATTGGGGTCCCTGCTCAGCGGGAAGCCTGCTTCTCCCTCTCCCACTCCCCCCACTTGTGTTTCCTCTCTTGTTGTGTCTCTCTCTGTCAAATAAATAAATAAAATCTTAAAAAGAGAGAGAGAGAGAGAGAGAAAAAAGAAAAGCACTGGGCATACTGCCAAACATAAAACAAAGTTTCAATAAATATTAATTTGTATTATTTTTTAAAAAGATTTACTTATTTATCTGAGAGAGACAGACTATAAGCTGGGGGAGGGGTAAAGGGAAGGGGAGAGAGAATTCTCAAGCAGACTCCCAAATGAGCAGGAAGCCTGATTCGGGGATCCATCTCAGGATCCTAAGATCATTTCCTGAGCCAAAATCAAGAGTTGGCTGAGCCACCCAGGTACCCTAATTTTTTAATAATAATAGCACCTTCTAAGATGCTAGAAAAACCTCTCCCTTAGGATGTGCTCTGTACATCACAACATATGTACATCATACATACATATGTATGTCATAACATATATGTACATACATCATATGTACATGTGTACACCATAACATATGTTAGCACAACATACTAATACACTAAAGGTAATAAGATATAGTCTATGCTCTGAAACTAGAAGCCTAATTTTATTATTTTTAAAAATATTTTATTTTTAAGTAATCTTTACACCCAATGTGGGAGTCAAACCTACAACCCTGAGATCAAGAGTTACATGTTCTCCCGACTGAGCCAGCCAGGTACCCCATTTTTATTTTCTTAAGTAATCTCTATTCCCAATGTGGGCCTTGAATTCATGACACTGAGACCATGAGTCACATTCTCTACAGACTGAGCCAGCCAGGAGCCCCTAGAAAACTAATTTTAAATCTGGAGTCAGCCACTTACCAGCAGCACGACTCAGAGCAAGTTATTTTACATCTTTGCCTCTCAGGTTCTTTATCTATAAAATAGCTATTACAATAATATTAACATCAGGAGGGTGATCCTCCTGAGGATTAAATGAACCAATACACATAAAATACGTAAAACAGCATACCTAGCACATAGTAAGCCCTTACTATGTCTGACAATATCACCTGGTTCTCATCATCACTCACACCAGAGCTGCCTTCCACATTATACAGTGAAATTCCTGAGTCCTTGGGTGCCTGGGTGGCTCAGTCAGTTAGGTGTCTGCTTTCAGCTCAGGTCACGATCTCCGGATTCTGGGATCGAGTCCCACATGGGTCTCCCAACTCAGCGGGGAGTCTGCTTCTGCCTCTTCTCCTGCTTGTGCTCTGTGTCTGTCTCTCAAATGAATTAAAAAAACGCAACAAAACAAAACAAAACAAAAACTTAAAAAAAAAAAAGCATCTGCCTTCGGCTCAGGTCATGATCCCAGGGTCCTAGAATCAAGCCCCACATTGGGCTCTCTGCTCAGTGGGAGGCCTGCTTTTCCCTCTCCCTCTGCCTATCGCTCCCCCTGCTTGTGCTCTCTTTCTCTCCTGATGCCAAAAAAAAAAAAAAAAAGAAAAAGAAAAAGAAAAAGAAAGAAAGAAAAAGAAAAAAATTCCCGAGGCCTAATTGACTCTGTTTCTTCCATCCTGCAGGCCAGGCCTAGGGCTAATGATTTTTCAGAGAGCCTTCCTGTTACATTTAGGTGTTACTAAGGTCTTTTTTGTCCCTATGTCTTCAGTTCATCATAGGATCATACTTTTCTCCTTTCCGAGTATTTGTTGCTCACTGACGGGATATATCCTCCCCAACTACCTGGCTCATCATCAAAATTTCTTAGTACTTCTTCTCAATTTTGGACAATTTCAGAGGATTGAGGGTTTTAGAAGGCTGGGCTATAGTTCACCAAGGTGACTATTAAGTAGAGAAAGCAGGTAATGACTACACTGTCAAGAGAATAAGCAAGCTTGAAAGAATTTTTAATATAATGTCAAAGTAAAAGTAGTTAATATATCTGACAATTTAAAGATAAGCCTTCGCTGACTTCAGATCCCTAAACTAGGTCCTACTATATGATCTTCCTAAGACCCATAGGTCTAATGGCATTTATTATAACTACACAATTTAAATACTTATCTGTGGAGTGAAGTCTTTATGATCTGTTTCTGCCACTAGACTGTAGGGCTCATGAAGTCCAGCATTATGTCTATCTTATTCACTACCATCTTAAAATGAAGATCAAAGAGAAGGCTAGGGCTAAAGAATGGCAGAGTCAAACCTGGGTCTTGAATGTTTTTCACTTAGGCTGTTTGACCCTGACACAGTGCTTACTTACTCCCTGGTGCCTCAGTTTTCCACTTTGAAATAAATAAAAAGTAACATCAGCCATACTTCAAAGTTAATACAAGAATGATCATAAAATGACTTCAAAGATCATGGGAAGTAATATTTAGGGAGACAGGAATTCCTAATAATGGTAATGTGTTGCTTTTTGTTCATGAATATCAAAGTCAATGTGGTTATCCCACCATGGGGATGGACTCGTGGCCATTCTCCCTTCCTGCCATGTGATCCCGGGAACTCCATTATCAATTTAAAAGAGAATAGTTGGCAAGAGCGCATCAGAGTTGTTCAAACTGAAATGTGTGGGACTTGGATTACTTACTCTAAGTCTTAGTGACAAGAGACTTATTAGACCAGAGCGAAGTTACTATATCTGTTATGGGGCTTTCTGTGTTGTTGTTGTTTTTTAAATTTCATTTACCTTAAAATCATTAATGTGTAGAAATTCATCAATGATAGATTTGGACTTCTTCTCCATCTCCAATTCTGACAATGCAGGCTTGTCAGGAGCTGATGTTGCTGGAATTTCTGGTTTCACTACTAGTGAGGTTAAAAAAAGTAAAAGTAAAAATGACAAAAATTATCATTAAAATGGTGGGATTATGGTTGATAATATTTATGCATTGTTACGTTGATTCTTCCACAAAAGCATTAAAATAGATATAAATTTGACAAGGAAAGACATCTAAAAGCAGAAAAGAGAAATGTTTATTATGTTATAGCATAGATACACACTAAGTAACTTCATATTCTACAATTTAAAGAATATAGGGATATGGTAAACTTTTATAATTAAAGCCTTTTTGTTCCCTTCTGCATTTTGATTCTTCTCCACTGCTTCAATGATGGAAGAGCACATGAAGCCTGCACAATCACGAACAGAGCTCTAAACACATTGGCCTTTGGCCATTGCTTGAACATGCCAGGGTTCTACCTACTTACTACTCCGTTTCTCATGGTCCTCCTGTTTGGAATGCTCTTTCTCTCTGCTCTATACCCATCCCTCCCTATAAACCTATTTTAACTCCTACTGGCCCATCAGACCTGAGGGAAGCCTTCCCTGACATCCCTCTGTGTCAATTCTAGATAGTTCCTTTGTTAAGTACTCTCTCAGAACTCTGTTCCTCTCCTCTGTAGCATTATTCTATTTGTACTTGTCTACAACTGAAGGCTGAAAGTGTAGATCCAGTGCTCACAATTCACTAGGTGGTCACTGTGTATGTAGTGAATAAACCGAATGACCCAGACAATAAACATACAGAGGGCAGCTGTACTATATTATTTACTATACACATGATATTTTCATGCCCTATCTTGTTATGTTCCCCCAATACCTACCATAGATAAGAAAGCCACATGTCCTTAAAGCTAGAATATCTGAAGACTAGAGTTAGGAGATGCCATCTCAATTTATCTTTGAATTCATTTAGAGATTATAGTTAGGAAACATACTTTAAATACTGAAACACATTTGAAAGCTATAAAAATGTTATAAACAAACCAGTATTACTTCAAAATTAAGATTTTAAGAACACTGAAAATTACCTTTAAACTATTTTTCATTGTTGCCGTCATTATCAACATGACATCTAGTACCTTTTGTGAAAAATCTGTATTTATCAGATAATGTTTTAAGTATTCCCTGTTTTAACTTCTCATTTAATCTTCACCATAATTCTACAGGGGAGGTACATTTACTATCCCCATATAACAGATGAGGAAACAGAAACACAGGTTACATTCATGATAGTAATTTTTAGAGCATTATTGGCATTGGTCCTTTAATCACATGCTAAACCTGTACAAAAACCACAGAAGTTACCGAGACTAAGGTAACACAAGATAATCTGATATTTCCTCTTAGGTTTGCCTTGCACTGGCTCAATAATGTGAGGATTTTCATACATTTGAGGGCTCTACAAAGCATATGCACTCTAATGTACAGTGAGTTGTTATTTCGAGAAATTGTAAGAAATTCAGATTGCTTAATATACAGCAAGTGGCCCTCATCACCATCACGTTTACTACAGAAAGGGGGAAATTTACAAATTGTCGAACAAGGGGATAACCTGGGAAATGAGAAATGAGAACGTTACAGTACTGTGAAAATGCCCTTTACCTTTGAAGACACCAGTGTGTTATTATCACACATTGATTCTGAAATCTACACAGGCACAAGGTCTCTAATGCATTTTTTGTTTCACATTTAAGGCCCACATCTCCTACCTGTATGTAAGTCTCAGTCTCTTACCTGACTCACGAGCCTTGTTTCGGTCAGCCTCAGCACTGCTCCTTTCCACGTCCATGCCTCCCGTAAGCTGTTTCACGGTCTCTAGCATCTCTCTGCGTTGCTCTTCTTGAGACTGATTGTCCAACAGGTCTTTGCTGCTGCCACCCCTCATGAAAGTACTGGGACGAGCTGCTGCAGATGGAAGGGGCTTGTCATTCTTCTCTCTGCCCATGCTTCCACGACTTAAAAGACAAAATATACTTTTCAGAAGACAGACCACCCCTTCCTCAAATACTCAAATTATAAAATAACACTTAAAATTTCTGAAAGTATGCAGGGTAATCTTTCACACCACTTCAAAGGTGTGAGCCACCAATTATACTTCAAACTGTATTTATATAAATAAGTGAAATCAGTGCCTTCAAGAGAATGTTAAACATGCTTTTACTTTTTTCACACATGTTAAAAGGGATACTACTTAAAATTTAAAAATGCCAATGGCATCTCTTTATTTTAGTTTAAAAAATTTTTTAAGAATAAAGCAGATTGTGATGAATGTATGAATGTATGAGAATACCAAACATGGTATATCGCTATCTTACAAATTATAGAATTTATTCAGAAACTTCAAATATAAGTAAAATATTTTGAGAACCAAGAAGAAGTAGTTTTTTTTTTTTTTTAAAGATTTATTTTAGGGAGAGAGAGAGCACTAGACCAAGAGTGCGGGGCGGGGGTGGGGGGAAGGAGAGGGAGAGTCCCAAGCAGACTCCATGCTGAGCCTAATTTGGGGCTTGATCCCATGACCCTGAGATCACTACCTGAGCCAAAACCAAGAGTCAGACACTTAACCGACTATGCCACCCAAGCACCCTAGAAGTAGATTTCGAATGGCCAAAGCCACACATTTGACTTGAGAGACTCTTCCTATCTCCCTGTTTAACCCCTATACTCCCTATTGAGACAATTCTAATAAGTTGGGCAGATAGTTTCTTGGCCCATAGCAGATCAGGAGCAGCAAATTAAAAGGAAGAGAAGAGAAATGACTAGAGGCACAACAATCATCTAACCTCTGAAAGAACATACACAAACAAGTACTCAAAACGCAGAGCCATCAGGGGAATTTTATAGCAGAGCAAAGAGCCACAAATACCTCAATAACACAAATGATGCTTAATGGCAATGTGAGCCATCATTAAAAGTTGAATTATGCTAAGTATATTTTGTTGCAGAAGCCAAGGGAACAGTAACATAGTTTAGAAAGTCTACCTGGTCAAACTGATTACAATAATAAAAAGAAATTTTTTTTTCTAAAGATTTTATTTATTTATTTGACACACAGAGAGAGATTACAAGTAGGCAGAGAGGCAGGCAGAGACAGGGAGAGGAGGAAGCAGGCTCCCTGATGAGCAGAGAGCCTGATGCGGGCCTCGATCCCAGGACGCTGAGATCATGACCTGAGCCGAAAGCAGAGGCTTTAACCCACTGAGCCACCCAGGCACCCAATAAAAAGAAAATTTGAGAGCTTAAAGCAACTTCAGCATTAAAAGCACTTAAATCAAAAATTTTGGGGGGTACCTGGCTGGCTNGAAAATTTGAGAGCTTAAAGCAACTTCAGCATTAAAAGCACTTAAATCAAAAATTTTGGGGGGTACCTGGCTGGCTCAGTTGGTAGATTGATCTTGGGGTTGTGAGTTCGAACTCCATGTTGGATGCAGAGATTACTTAAATAAATAAAATTTTTAAAATTTAAAATCTTAAAAAATAAAAAATGTTGTTTTATATCATTATTCTACAGGTCTTTATTCATTCTCTGTAAACCAACCAATAGAACACTATCAATCCTACAAAAATGAAAGTAGAAAGATAGTATAATACAGAGAATAGTGAGAAAGAAAGGAGAGCCTCAAATATAACTTTAAGAACAGTGTGACAGAAAAACATACAGATAGGCTCTGATGCCTTTAATTCATGTGCTTCAGAGTGTTAGGTTAATCTAGAGTATACTGAGGCATTAGTTTAGCAAGCCCTGCACCAGCTCCCAGGGTTATTTGGGTGGGTCTGGTTTCTTAAGAAACAAACTACTAGAAACTTTTCAGGTAACTTGCTCTTCCTTTCCATCTCATCCCAAATCTACCACTCAATTATGTTCTTATCTTGGAAATTACAGAATGTGAACATCAAAGGAGGAAAAGAAAAGAAAATCAGGGACACCTGGGTGGCTCAGTTGATTAAGCATCTGCCTTTGGCTCAGGTCATGATCTCGGGGTCATGGGATCAAGTCCCACATTGGGTTCCCTACTCAACAGGGAGTCTGCTTCTCCATCTCCCTCTGCCATTCCTCCTGATTGGGCTCTCTCTTTCTCTCTCTCTGACAAATAAGTAAAATCTTTAAAAAAGAAAAGAAAATCAACCTTAAGGATAAAAGGTATCCATGCTATAAAGATGATTATCATAGTCTCTGTGGGTGCGTGTGCGTGCACGCTTGTGTGTGTGGGTGTGTGTGGGTGAGAAAGAGAGAGAGAATGATAAAGAGAGAACTGTCATTGACAAGTAGGTCAGTCCTCAGTTAACATGGAATAGGCTTCTTACCTGGTTAAGGTCCGTCGGGAATCAAATTCTAAAGGCGTAGATGATGCAGACCCTGAAGGTGCTGGAGGTTGCAAAGCAGAGAATCTGTTTAAACTGGAAGCACTGGACCGTAAGGCATCTATAGGTGTTGAGGATTGAGGGGGAAAAAATACAAATCACATGATTAAAATGCAGCTGCTTTTATTTTTTTTAAAGATTTTATTTATTTATTTGAGAGAGAGCATGCATGGTGGGGAGGAGCAGAGAGGGAGAGGGAGTAGTAGACTCACTGCTGAGCAGGACCTCAGGATCATGACCTGAGCCAAAGGCAGAAGCTTAACCGACTGAGTCACCTAGGAGCTCCTCAAATGCAGCTTCTAATTCATTTGCCTCCCTCGGGAGGAAGGTGGATTGTTGGAGACTAGGTATTTCTAATAAGCCTAATAAGGTGATGTCAATCTCCTGGTCCACAGACCGTACTTAGAAGCATAATATTAGAAGGAATTCATCTGTCTGAAGGATGGGGTAATTGGGTGATGGGCATTAAGGAGGGCACTTGATGTAATGAGCACTGGGTGTTATATGCAACTGATGAATCACTAAACTCTACCTCTGAAACTAATAATACACTACATGTTAATTAACTAATAAAAAAGGAATTAGTTGCACCCCCCCCCAAAACATAGAAATCTTTGTTCATTACAACCATTTGCCACTTTAAAAACATAATTAAATTATTCTAGGTAGGCAAGGGGGTGGGAATGGTAGACAAGGAAGAAGGGAGGCAAACTAAAACAAAACAAAATACTGAAAAGCTAATCCTATGTATTTATATTATATAAAATTTGCATGTGGGCTTAAATGAATAACGAAATTTATTTTAAAGATTTTTTTTTTTAGGGGCACCTGGATGGCTCAGTTGGTTAAGTGTCTGCCTTTGGCTCAGGTCGAGATCCCAGGGTGCTGGGATCAAGTGCCACATCCAGCTTCCTGCTCAGTGGGGAGTCTGCTTCTCCCTCTCCCTCTGCCCCTCCTCACTGCTTGTCTACTCTCTCTATCCCAAAGAAATAAATAAAATCTTAAAAAAAATTATTTGGAAGAGAGAGAGAGAGCACAAGCAGGGGGAGCAGCAGGCAGAGAGAGAAACGGAGCCCAATGCAGGGGATTTAATCCCAGGACTCTGGGATCATGACCTGAGCTGAAGGCAGACGCTTAACTGACTGACACACCCAGGCATCCCAATAACACAATTTTTAAAATTTAAAGAATCAAAGGTCAAAATTACTTAATAGAAGGGAAATATGGAAAGGAGGTTAACGTTGAAGTTTTTTACTTTCCATCGGACTTTCTTAGCTTTAAAAAGATGTGTTTGTGATGATCTAACATTTGAGGCCTAAGTTCAGATCTCTCAAAATATGACTTTTGATAAAAATTTTGAAAAATATTTCACTCTTTCTTTTACAACCCCCTTTTACAATTCTTTTTCTTAGAAAAATGAGTTTTCTTTTTCCTTTGGGGTACTAGTAATTTCTCTAATTATACTGATTTGTGAACATCAACTTTAACAAAGGAACCCAAGAGATTAAAGTCTTAAATAGCTTAACTGAACTAAAAAAATTTTAACTATTTAAAATACCTCAGGATCCATAGTGAGAAGGACACTAGTAAGTTTGGGCACGTTTTGTCTATAATCTTTTCCTAAAACCATTATTAAACAATTGTGGGAATGTGCTACAATGTGAATACTGACAGACCACACCCAGGTTCCAAAGAAGGGTCACTGCATACTTACCAGTCTCACTTGCCTTTGCTCCACCACTGCTGCCCTTTCCCCAACTGCCCAGCTGTGCTTTAGGTACCAGCTGAATTTTCTCATCAATTGTGGGCTGTAACATAAATGACCACAAACCAATTATAGGATACATTCTAGAATGGTTTTTCTTCTTTTTCTATAAAGATTTATTTATTTTAGAGAGACAGTGAACATGCATGCAAGTGGCAAGGAGAGGCAGAGAGAGAGGGAAAGAGAATCTCAAGTAGACTGCTCACTGAGCCCAGAGCCCAGTGCGGGGTTCAGTTTCATGGCCCTGAGATCATGACCTGAGTCAAATTCAAGAGTCAGCTGCTCAACCTACTGAGCCACCCAGGTGCCCCTAGAATGGTTTATCTTCTTTTCCCCTTCCGTGCAGTGAAAAGCAACTTTGGCAAAAAAGAATAGCCCTCGGAACAACAATTTAAGAAATACAAACGAGTTGTTCACATTCACATGGGATTCTAGTGGACCCTGTACTACTTTCTTGGAAACCAGCTTCCACAAAACAGTTTGGAACCATGGGTCTAGAGAATGCATTCGGGTCCTCTAAGATGGTAAACCATTTGACTAAATGCAAGCAGTTTCTAGTAATTCCTCCTGTCTAGTAATGCCCAGTGAATATATAGATTTTGTATACCACAAAATTAAGTGATCAATCTCTTCACATTATTGTCAGAAAACAGGTCAGATGACACAAAGATTTCACATTTCAGCAAAGCCTAACAGGTGGGGGCTAAGGATGGAGAAGTGGAATGGCAGTATTCAATAAAAGGCACCAAGAAAAAAACTGAATACAGGATATTAGACAGGAAGTTAAGATGCCTCTTTAAAGTTTAATCCCCCAAACACAACTTTAGCACAAGTGAATGGAATTAAAATGTAATATTAATTAGAAAACACATACCATAGTAAGCTGCAATGTAGCTCTTTGTAATAAAAGTGTTCATAAATTTTAAATAGTGCTGCTTTGCTCTGCCACATGCTTTCACACAAATCTCTCCCAGTTAACAATTCATTTGTTTAATGGTTTTGAACTTTTTCTAGGGTATTTAAGTAGAATACCTACAGTGTAACTATCTGAATATACACAAAATTTATTAAAAAAGAATTTATAAACTTGCAAAATATTAATAATGTTGTAGTTTTAATACCAACACTATTCATTTTTATAGTATCCATGCATGAAAACAATATTTAAAAATACAAATATTATTATTAAGTACTGATATAATTTTCAAAGATGTTGGAGTGGATATTTGAGGGATTCTCTTAACATAAGATTTTTGTTAAATAAAACAGGCTCTTGCTAGAAATAGATGTGGATGGGAATCAAGCTGTATTCAGCAATGGAATCCCAGCACCGAGACATAAATAACTAGAAGAATGTATCAGAATCGTAGAGAATAGGATCTTTGCTAATTAAAACCAAAGGTGATTAGAGACAGAATGTTCTATCCTAAAGCAATACTTTGATATGAAGATGAAAATGACATGGCCCATCTTCTTCCATTTCCTTAAAGTCTTTTTCTTTCTGTCAGTTCTCTTCTTTCATTTGATGTTTCCACATTAGCTTTAGATTGCTATTAGTATCCTACTGGTAGGCTGCCAATTTTCAGAACTATGGAAAGTATATTACATATGAAAGATCAAAGCAGACTTGCAAATGATTTGTAAAACCCACTGGGGGCTGTAGAAGCTTCTACTTTTACAAAAGGTAATGCCACTTTCTTTATGTTCTCCAAGGTTCTTTACCTGACTTACAGTGATCAACTTCTGCTGAAAACACCTGCTAAGAAAAACCTCTTTCCTCTTACCGCCCATGGGTTCTCAAGAGAGGAAGGTAGAACATATTACATCTTCATCACAGAATGATTTCTAGTAGTAGGTCTTCTGTGCTTTTTTTAGGCCTTGGATATAGCCAACCATTAATTCCTTTCAAGTTAGGCTTAAACAGGTAGCTGCTTCCTCCCCACAGCTAAGAATACATCATATAAAGCTTATAATTTATAGCTGCTGAAGTATCTTTATTATCATCTCTCTTATAGTAAGCATCTCATAAATTTAAGAATTAAACTCATCACTGCCCCCCTTAGTAAACCCTCCAAGAAATGAGAAGAACACCAGGACGAGTAGTAAGAATAAACGGATCAATACTGACTTGTAGAAAAGCATCTGTATTTAAAAAAAGAAAAAAACAAACAAAAACACCTCCCCTATAAAATCTGCAATATGGCTATTTTATATGAGCAAGAAATAATTTTGAGAGTCACATTCTCAGGCTGTCGTAAGTTGTGTTTTAAATGTCACACTCACCTTAGTGATTTTAAGGAATTTTGAGGGGTCTAGTACTCTACTATTCTTGGCCCCTTGTACAGTATTCCATCCACCTTCATCCACTCTCTGGACACCTGCAGGGAGAACAGAGTGAACCGGTCTCTCAACTACGTCAAGTTTGACACCGAAAGAGTGAACAGTATTCTCAATTCAGCAGCTCCAATGAAAATCACGGAAAAGGACAAAAGAGATTGTTAAAGCACTGCTGACAGTCTCTTTAACATCCAGGATGACATGAAAATGCCAGGTAGAAATACCATGAAAGCCGACCTAGGAGAAACTAACTAATACAAGGGCCAAATCTAGGGTTTATAGTGCATGATTAGAATACTTCAGGAGAAATCAGATGGAAATTATTTATTACAAAGTTTATTTCACTTAATAGAGTCAAATGACACAGTACACTTGGATCATTCCCCCAAAACCTGCTTCTCCAACCCATCAGCTGCTCAGGCAAAAACCCCTGATTCCTATTTCTCTCTCACTTGGCAGCACATCTTGTCAGTTCACCCTTTATGATATATTCAGCATCTAGCTCCTTCTTATTACTACCAACACTACCATTGTGGTTTTCACCAGCAACACTTGGTCGATAAGCATAAAAACATCTTCACTAGCTCCATTGCTTCCACCCTCAACTGTCTGTTTCATGGTGGCCAGCATGACCCTAATTAAATGCAAGTCAGGTCCTGTCACCACTCTACTCAAAACACTGTGATTAATCTATCTCACTCAGACAAAAACTCAAAATTACTTCTAAATGGCCTATAAGCTCCTATAAGCTCTGAGTAATCCAGCCTCCTGTGTCTCAAACCCCACCTTCCACTACTCTCTCCCTATGCTCTTTGCTTCAGCCACATTGGCCTCCTTGCTGTTCCTTGAAAATGCTACTTCAGGGCCTTTTACTATTCTCTTTGCCTAAAAATCTTGCCCCAGATACCCACATGGCTTAATTCCCTCACACTCGCTTCAGGTCTTCACTCAAATTCCAGTTTTAACAGGCACCCCAACCACCCTGTTTAAAACTGCACCTTTACCCACCAACCTGGCATGACTCACACTTCCTTCCCTCCCTGCTTTATCTTTTTCTCTAGAATAAAGTCATATGATAAAATTACGTATTTTATTTGCACATCTGTTGTCCGTCCCTCTGGTATGGTGTAAGCTCCATGAAGAGATTTTGTTTCTCCTGTTAAGTGATGAGCACTTAATACTTGTTGAATGTAAGCCCACCAAACTGTTTTTTCAAAAGCTTTTTTGATCCTCACATACATAATTTTCTTTGTGCTATCTGATATTACTGATCATGAACAAACTTGAATCTTATTTTTTTCTTATAACCTAGTACTCCTTCCTCTCCAGTTGTTGTTTATCTGTCATTTTTCCAAGACTTCTTTTCTTCCTTTAGTCATCTGTGGACATCTTTCCATGGACTGGGCTTTCAATCTCGTTCTCGTTCAATAATAAAAAAAAAAAATCATTACGTGAAAGGCACTGTGCTAGGTTCTAGGGTGAGGAAGGTGAGGAAGTGTGATGTCCCATGAAACTTAAAAGTACACTATCATCCATGGAGGATTCATCTCTGGTAACTTCATTATTTGAGCTCTACTGTCTGTGATAAATAATAGTTCACGGTTGTTGAGTATTTACTATGTGCCAGTTGCTATGCTAAACACTTTATATATTATGCCTCACTTCATCCTCACACAAATCCTAGGAATCATTATTTGATCCATTTTACAGATTACATGACTTGTGCAGCTAAGATGTAGGAGAGCTGAAATTCAAACCCAGACATTTTGGCTCCAGAGTCTATGCTCTCAACCATTACTTACATGACCCAGTAACTACCGTGCTCACGTAACAGCACAGTGGACAAGTGAGAGCTCCTATTTGGATGCCCTCCCGCCATCTCAAAATAAACAGGCTTTTGAGAAGAATGATCATTTCCCTTCTGAAGACATTTCCTCTTCCAATGTTCTTAAACTTAGTCAATGAACTTTCTATTTTCTTTGGTATAAAATGCCTTCTATATCACCTTTCACTTTTCCCTCATTTCTTCCATTTATAATTATTGTTACCAGGATTTCAGCAATGCAACATTTCTGAGTTCAGCATACCCCTCTGATTCATAGTGTAAAAAGCAACAGACTTGTTTTATTTACATACCACTAGCATGACATCATTCCTTTGTTCAATAATTTATGATGGCTCCTTAATGTCTACCGTGTACAAAGTAAAAACTTCTTAATCTGGCTCCATTCTTTCAGACAAACATTTTCCCACTGATTCCCAACACTAAAATTTTGCTCCAGTCAGGCTTATCTATGCTTCCTCACAATATATGTTTATTTTAATTTCATGACTAAAATTATTCCTTTCCTTCCAAATATTTAGCATCCACCAGGACCCAGTTCAAGGGTGCCTTCCTCAAAAAAAGATGTGTTTTAGCTTTCTTTCTTCTTCTCTTCTGAGTTTTAACAATCTTAACTGAGAATACATTTCATAATTATATTATCTTCTACTTGACAAATGTTCCCTTTATTAGTTTTGCTTTATCAGATAAATTATAAGCCTTCAGAGAAAAGAAACTATATCTTCTACTTCTTTTTAGATCCCTCACCAATTCTGAGTATACAGAAGATGCTCAATGAAGTCCTGTTGATTACTGACTTTAAAGTAGTCAAAGAAACCATGGTGAGTCCTGCATTCTTGGCTTTTACTCAAAAAGCCCTAGTTTTCCTAAAACCCCAGTGGACTCCACCTCTTACCCGTTCTTCTCTTTTCTTTGGTCATGAGCTGCTGGACCTTCCTTTGCTCTTCTTGTTCTTCTATTTTAGCCTCTTTGTGAATCTGTTCAATAGTTTTCGGCCCTTGATCTGCTCTTCGAGATACCCAATTGCACTATAAAAGGAGAAAACAATATTATCAGCTAGAAAACAAAAAACGAACATAACAAAATTTTGAAAATCTATTTTATACTTCTCACTGCTGGAAAAGTAAAAATATATGTAAAATCTCTACTACTTTTTTCATCTGTCTTACATATGGCACCATGTGCAGTTTAGGATTAGAGAAAACGAATTAATTAAGTCTTGGGGCACCTGGGTGGCTCAGTTGGTTAAGCATCAGAGTCTTGATTTCGGCTTGGGTCATGATCTCAGGTTTATAATATCGAGCCCCACATCAGTCTCTGTGCTCAGTGGGGAGTCTGCTTGAGATTCTCTTTCCCTCTTGTTCTGCCCCGTATCCCCACGTGCTCTCTTTCAAATAAATCTTTAAAAAAATTAAATTTGTCTCAATCAACCCTGAACTATTACATACTAAGTATTCCAATAGCCAGTCAATACAAAACAAAGTAAAAGACTGATCCAAATGTATTTTTAAAAAATTATCTTGTGGGCACCTGGGTGGCTCAGTCGGTTAAGCCGCTGCCTTCAGCTCAGGTCATGATCCCAGGGTCCTGGGACTGAGTCCTGCATCAGGTTCCCCGCTCCGCAGAGAGCCTGCTTCTCCCTCTCCATCTGCCTGCTGCTCTGCCTACTTGTGCTCTCTATCTCTCTGTCAAATAAATAAATAAAATCTTAAAAAAAATTATCTTGTGGGGTGCCTGGGTGGCTGGCTCAGTTGTTGAGCATCTGCCTTCAGCTCAGGTCATGATCCCAGGGTCTTGGGATCGAGCCCTGAGTTGGGCAGGCTCCCTGCTCAGCGGGAAGCCTGCTGCTCCCTCTTCCACTCCCCCTGCTTGTGTGCCCTCTTTCGCTGTGTCTTTCTCTGTCAAATAAATATGCAAAATCTTTAAAAATAAATAAATAAATAAAATTAAAAAATAAAAAATTATCTTGTGTATTTGTGAGGAGGAGCCAGAAGAGGAATCAAGAAAGCTCAAGATTCTTTGGCCTTGCCTTAATCTGGGTTATTGGTACCTAATTCATATCACATTCCATGGGGGCTCTAAATCAAGAACGACTAACATTTTTCTTCCTCTCATATTATGGTTCTGATATCCTGCACAAAATGCCACCTCTCTGCCCTTTGGTTTTCCTATTAACGACAAGACAAGTTGTCTCATTACAATTATACTTCTCCTTTTCCTTCCTGGCCATAATCCCAACACCTGATAGAAGTACAAGTAATTGAGGGCATGGGTGAAGAAGTTTTTTACATTTATTTACATTTGCTAGATGCACGGATGGCAAATAGGTTCAAATCAGCACACAAATTCTGATCACCTGGTAGTGGATTTGGTAATAAGAAGAATCGTGAGGTCACATTTAACCTTTAGCAAGATAAAGAACCACCACCAGTGCTATGTGGTCTGGGTTTAGGGCAGGGAAGAGCTAGGACCTGAATTATCTCTCTCTAGTTTAGGGTCAGCTGCAGTAAATAAGAAGAGAGAAAAGAGGTAGGTATGGTAAACACTGCACCTGTTATGAGAAATGAGAAGCAGCAGCAGCAGAACAGGAGGATATACAGGAAAAACAACCGAGAAGAAGCACCAAGATCTCCTATGAGCTGGGCACTTTACATAATCACCTCACTGAAGCTTTATAACACAAGCGCAAGGTAGGCAACATCCCCATTTTAGAGAATAAATATGTAAGGCTCCGCAAAGTTAAATATAATCATTTTGAAGATGAGGACTCCTGATTATTTAGCACACTAAAACTAAATTTAATTGAACACAGTTTGAATTCAGAATGGTTGATTTTAAAAATACAGTGTGGTTTCATAATTAGCATAGAGAGAAGAAATGTAAGAGGCATGTATATGCTTTGCATTCTTTCACACAGCTCTGTCATGGAAGTGTATCAATTCAGTTCTGGAAGTCCTTCCTGCAGCATTAAGTTTTTACACATGTACATACTGGGACATCCTCCCCATTCCAATTCCTTAAAAAAGACTGGAGTAGTTGCCTTACATTTTTCTACTTACCAGCCTGAGGTCTATCACGTCCTGAAGCATGAATCGAATCCTAGATGAGGTTTTTCTTTCTTTCACGATTTTCTCCATCTGATTAAAATACTGGTCCATACGTGGCTGCAAGGGATGAAATCATTCTTGGCTGAAGAATTCAAGTGTAATTTTACCATATAAAATTTTTAAATGGCCTAGGTATACAACTTATAACCAAAAGATAATGAGGCAGAATTTTTAACTGAGCACGTGATGCCCAAAATAACGGTTATGTATTCCAAGGGCTGTAGTCATGTAACAGGCAAACAGAATAAAAATTAAGTGCCATGCTGCAGCCCCTGAAACCTTCCTTAAGAGAGAGGTGGCCGTGAACTTTGCCCTTTTCCAACCTTCTCTGCTGAGAATGTAAGGACAAGGGCTATACTTTGGGGATGACAGAATGTTAGGAACTGGACTGTTTACCACCTCTGAGCCACCAAACCAACCTCAGATTTCTCACCTCTGAACTTTACTTACTTGAGTGAGAAATAAACTTTAATATTGCACAAACCACTGTATTTGGGATTTTTTGTCACAAACATAATCCCAGCTGATTCAGATGTTATAAAACATTTCTGATATTATTCTTCAAAGCATTTCTAATTTCCCTGCCCTTTATTTGGAGAGCACCATGTTATGTTTGAGTCACAATATTGTTAATGATTTTTTATATTATGGTTAGATAGCCCTGTGGTTAATTCAAGCTTAAACTTAAGAAAACTACTCGGTCTTCACTTCCGTAACACCCTCAGACCTGGCCCACAGTAGCTATTCTCTTATTTCTGCCGACAATTTGCTATACATAAAAATGACCTGTGAAATGGTCATGCAGAAAAAGGAAAAGGGACAAGTGATCTGAACAATTCACAAGTTGGCCTTTATATAATTTTTTTTTAAAGATTTTATTTATTTATTTGACACAGAGACACAGCGAGAGAGGGAACAGAAGCAGAGGAAGTGGGAGAGGGAGAAGCAGGCTTCCTGCTGAGCAAGGAGCCTGCCCAACTCAGGGATCGATCCCAAGACCCTGGGATCATGACCTGAGCCAAAGGCAGACGCTCAACGACTGAGCCACCAGGCACCCTGGCCTTTATATAATTTGGAACCCTCTTCAATTCTTACCATGATGGAAAGGTGGTAAGGAGCTCAATGGCCAAACACTGACCATGAGAAGGGCAAAACAAGACAAAAAAGCACCCCTTGACTGCTGGGGTGAGATGGAACACTCCTGCTGATGGTTCCAGTTCTTTTCAAGACTGACAGGGTCCATGCTGGGTGCTTCTGAGACTGGGGTGCTCACCTTTGCTTTCTCGAAGTCCAGGTCTCTGCCGATGGTGGTGAGCAGGCGGCACAGGCATTCCAGGGACTCCTCATCATGGTTCTTCAGCAGCTTCACCACACAGTCGTGCATGATGGCTTCTGTTAGCATCTTGAGTTTGAAGAGTTCCCCGATAAACTTGATGTTACCAATGGATCTCCGCCGGGCTTTGTCCTTAGCTTCTTCTAGCTCATCATGAAGCCTCGTCCTCTCCTCTGGCTGTTGTATAGGAGGAGTAACAGGAGCTTGATGAAGACAACTGTACGGCACATAAAATGCTAAGAACATATACTCGGACTCATGGTCTTATCCTGTGTGGGAGTCAGGGATACTCTGAGAATCTGACAGCAAATGTAGACCTACTCCTCAGAAAACTGAACCACACCCAAAACTTTGCATCCATTTCAAGAGATTTCTGGAACTCAGTGACCTCTCTGAAATCTGGGCTCTGAATTCCTGTAAGAGAAGGGTGAGTTGCTCTAACAGATGGCACTAAAAGGAATAAAGCATTCCTCTAAACTTCAATATAATGTCTCCACATGAAAAACGGGCCACAGTCATCTACTGAAATAGCAGGGAGATGTAACCAGCTTCATGAAACTTCTATTAAATAACACTCAGCACAAGCACACTGCCTTTCTGCGCAAATACTCACAGCACTGGCAGCCTCGAGTTCTTTCTGCTTCTTCTCAAAGACATCATCATCTGCTTTATCTTTTTCAAACTCCTTCTGGCAGCGGTTCAGTAGCAGCTTCCGGAAATTCACTGTGTTACCAGGTTTGTCTGCCATGGGTACTTTCAGCTGCATCCATATAGGAAAATGCAAAAGCATTAAGATTACCTATAACACTCAATGATTCTCTCAAAATACCTATTTTCTTTGCTTGACTACAGGTAATGCTGAAAGAACTACAGGTAAGCTTTTACAAGATGTTCACAATTTAGCTTCAGGCAGATCATGTTTTAGTGGTAAGAGGTCTGAAGTTTTATACAGAAAAGATATACATTCCTCTCATAAATGTACTCTATCTTTATGGTTGGTTGTGCCTCTAGTTGACTTTGAAGTCCATGTCTTATTATAACAACTACAGCTCTGCCTTTATCTAAGACCTTTGTAACTCTACAGGGTTTTACCTTTGTTTTTTTACTACCATTGTAGGTACTTTGGTTTGTTTATTTATTTATTTTTTAATATATTATTTATTTATTTGACAGAGAGATAGAGACCACAAGTAAGCAGAGCGACAGGCAGAGGGAGAGGGAGAGGGAGAAGTAGGCTCTCCACTGAGCAGAGAGCCTGATGTGGGACTCGATCCCAGGACCCTGGGATCATGACCTGAGCTGAAGGCAGCGGCTTAACCGACTGAGCCACCCAGGTGCCGGGTACTTTGGTTTAAAGGAACAGGTAGAAATGACATAAAGCATGGCCATAGGAAAACTGTTATGGGTGGGATCCTTATTCTAGAAAAAAGCAGAAGGGAGGTGGGGAGGACAAATTTGATTTTTGAGGCAAATTGGATTTTTGAGGCATCCTGTCCTCAGGGGAATGTCATTAACACTGTGATGCTGGTGCTTACCTTGACTATCAATCCCCTAAGTTTACTGATTATTTCTCACGTGCCCAAAGAAAATACTAGTTTTCCAAAAGTTCAGTCTAAAAAACGGCCACCTATGAAACATTCTTTTCATATACGGCAAGATCCAAACTAGAGGGGGTAGACCATGTGGAGGCAAGATGCTTACAAGGTTTCTGTTCGAGTCTCAGAAATGCTTTCTAGTAACAGCAATAGCTCATATCGTCAAGGTTATGTGTAAGCAAACGCAGAGATGTTCTTAGAAGAAAGTGGACTGGTGCACTAATCGACTAAAATTCACCATTTCACAAATGCAATCCCCCTAAGCACCACTGTGAACAGCTACTGTGTAATACAGCAAAATGCTTTTTTTTTTTCCTGGAATCACAAAGTGGCTCTCAAAGTTCTGAAATGCATGGTCTTTGCCCTAGGTTTAATGGGAGAACTTGGTAAAAAAACAGAATACACTGTATTTACACTCACAAAAGAGTTAATGTTTTCAACCAGAATGAACTTGGACAGCTGCTGATTAAGGTCAAATGGCTAGAGAAACTTCTTGAGAACTGAGGACTATGATGTTATACAGGATTTGTGCTAGAACGGATGCACACACTCTCCAACAGATTCCCTACGACACATGAAAGACCGTTTAACAGTCCAGTTCTTTTTTTTTTTTTAAAGATTTTATTTTTGGGTAACTTCTACACCCAACATGGGGCTCAAACTCACAACCCTAAGATCAAGAGTCGCTCATTCCACTGACCGAGCCAGCCAAGTGCCCCAACAAGTACAGTTCTAATCAACCAAGAGAGCAAGTGGTTCATTATATGTTGTTTTCAGTTGGAAATATTAACTCAGGAAGAGGGTAAGATCAAATATATATATGTATATACACATATATGTGTGTGTGTGTGTATATATATATATATATATATATATATATTTTAGCAAGCATAAAAAAGCTAATATGTCCTGACCTCCAAATTCAAGCCAAACAAATTCAAGTGACTACAGACAATTTCATAGTCAGGCCTATTCCACAATTGGAAAGGAAGGCAGGCATTTAATAAGCCTTCAAGAAGAAATGCTACATGAAAGCAAAGCCTTTCTAAAGGAAAAACCAAAAGTAGACTCTATTTAGAACCCAGAACATACAATAACATATTACAAAAGAGAACCAGAAAGCATATCCATGAGCAAGGTGGCATACAATAAACCAACATGATATTAGAACAAAACTAAAACTGTGAACAGAACTTTAGAACAGAATAAACTAAAACTTTTAAAAAATGAGCAGAAAAACACCCCCCAGCAGTTGTTTCCAATTCGCTGCTTTACAAGAACACAGTAAACCAGCCAAAAAGTTCTATGCAGCTTCTTGGCATATTTACCAATATTATCTACATTAACACTATGGACATAACTGGTAAGACAAAGATCGGCGGAGCCACGATCTATCAGCCCTAAAGAGATGTTTCTTATATTACGGATTGTAATGTGCAGGAAATGGGAAGACTGTGGACAACAGTATGAAAATCCAAGCCACACGCTCATGATGAGAGGGACCAGAATGAAAATGAATCAAAAAGATTTAGCAAATACAACTTATGACAGTTTGCTTTACAGGAAACAAGTAGAAATGACAAAAGGCAAGGGAGAGCTTTTCCTACACAAAGGATATAAAAAGCTATGCCTTTTAGACCTTTTATATAGGGAAGGCTACGTTCAAAGTGAAGGATTAAGGAATGGAAGATAAGCTTACTTACTTTTAAACAAAGGGAATTCTTTTAACCCAAGTTTCAGTTTCATCCTCCAAAATAAGGGAGACACACAATACCCAAGTCTAACCTAGAGTGCAGCTCTGAGCATCCAATGAAATAGTAAATATTTAGTGGAAGCACTTTGTAAGTCACAGAGAAGAAGGATGGGATGTTTGAAACACTGAACACTGAGCTTCAGTCCTTTCCTCTGCGAAAGGAGACATTCCAATGACTGTAAAACAGCTGTTGAAACAGAAACTGATCCCTGCTCTGCCAGCTGACTTTGGCCTAGTTACTTAGTTTCACCAAACCTATATTTCTTTCTAAAATGGGGATGATAACATCTATCTTTTAAGACTGTTGGAAGAATTACATGAGATTAGTTTAAGTAATGCAAATGATAGTGCCTGGCATTGACAAGAGTTTAATAAACTAACATAGCTATATTTATATACTTGACATGTTTATGATTAAAAATTAAGAGTAATCTAAATTATAATAAAATGGATGTCAAAAAATATAGATAAGCCAAGTCAGCTCATCAAGCAATTAGGGAGAAAACCACAAATGGCAAGAAATATGAATATCTGCTCTACCAAGATGATGATCATGGGAGATTTCACATGTACAAGTCATAAAAAACATGACTGTACAGAGGCTTGTTAGATATAATCAAATGGAAATATTAAAGCTAGGTAATCAGCAGAATGGCCACAGATCTGCAAGTACACATATCTTCAAATGAAGGAATGCCTAGCTACACAACCTCCAAAGGACTTGTTTTGGAACATGGTTTTAATGTGCTTGGGGATAATTAACAGGGAGGTAGAAATATGGAACTAGGCCAGTGAGAACATATTCTCTGAGAATGGTGAGGCATCGTAACTTTCTTGTTCTTGAGATGATAAATTCAACTGGGTTATGACATCACTAAGTCAGCCTGTGTTGTCTGCTGGACATTGACTGCTCAGGAGACCCAATGAAATTGTTTGGTTAGAACAGATATGATGAGTGGATGTCGTGGTCTGCAAGGACTGCTATAGTAACTACCACAGAATGGTATCTTAAACAACAGACATTTATTTCTCAGTCTCTCAGTCCAAGACTAAGGTGTCAGCAGATTCAGTTCTTGATGGGCACCCTTTTCCTAACTTATGGCTTTCTCCTGCATCCTCAAGTGGTGGACAGAGGAAGCTCTGGCGTCTCTTCCTCTTCTTATAAAGGCACTAATCTCACCATGGGAGGCTCCACCCTTATGACCTCATTTGAGCCTAATTACCTTCCAAAAGCCCCACTTACTGATAACAGCAGACTGAGGGTTAGGGCTTCAACATGTGGATTGGGGGTGGGGGACACAAACATACAGTATATAACAATGAACAAGGTAGATATTTGCAGGTTTGGTCATGGAAAATAGCAAAAAAAAAAAAAAAGGTGATGTGCAACAGTGAGACCTTTAATTTTCATTAAGCAGTAGTCCACAATCAAAACTAAAACATGTTTTAAATGGGTTGTATGAGATGGTTTCCCAGGGAGTAAGGGACTCAGGGGGAATATTTCAGTAAGACTGTTCAGTAAGTTAGATACACTGGAAAGAACCTGTCTTTCCATTTTTACACAGCTGTAAACTTACAGTGTAACATATCATACCATAAACTGACGGTACGGTACATCATCTCATATTGGGATGAGATCTGTCCACGTATCAGTCACCCAGCAATCATGGATATGAATGTTGTCAGCACCAGGCAGTCATTTTCTTTAAGCAACAGTGCCTGTACTGCTGATTTTTTTGCTAGTGTTGAGGGTAAATCCTTCTTATCCCTAAAAAGAGCAAGGGCTGCCAGCTCTGTGTTAATTACGGTAGTCAAATAAGAGACTAGAATATGAAAAGACCAGCCCTGGCCTTGCTAAGTGTGCTCCCGATTCTCCAAGCTGTCTTAGAACATAAACAGTGCTAGTGGGAACCCATGGCCCAGAAGCCATTTTGCTCCTGAAGCATGTTCCAGTATGAGGTAAAATATTTGGAATGACTAGTGTAATGTAGTGGCGCCTCCATGCTTACTCTAACACATGAAGTGAAAAATAATAAATCACTTGTCCAACTGTCACTCACACGTCCATGGTGACATACCATCCTCCATCAGTAGTTATGTCCTGACCTTAGAGAAATCACCTATTAAAGCTGAACGAACATACATACTCTGAATGTACTACAAACACATCTATTAAACTGTATCTCTGGTTAGATACATCTGAAGCAGTATGGAGTTCTGAGAGATGCCCACAAGATTCAAAAGAGAGTTAAGACAGGGTAAGTCATTTGTCCTCAATGTTTCTTCAAAGCATTTTTCAACTTTCATCAGGTGAGTTGAACATCCCTCCTCTTCCACTTGACTCCAGCCACTTGCTGTTGCCCAAAGCTGACTTTCCTGGTCTGTACTTCTAAGTCTTTTTTTTTTTTTTTTTAAGATTTATTTTTTTGGTAGAGAGACAGCGAGAGAGGGAACACAAGCAGGGGGAGCGGGAGAAGGACAAGCAGGCTCCCCACCCAGCAGGGAGCCCAAAGTGGGGCTCATCACGACCCGAGCAGAAGGCAGACGCCTAATGACTGGGTCACCCAGGCGCCCCTGTACTTCTAGGCTTTATTTCTGATGAGATTTAAGTGTGTCTCCTTCATTCTTTTAGTGCCTCTTCCTATACTCAATCCTCCCATTCTTTGCATGGTTTGCATTTAAAGCACTTGAACAGTGCCAACACTGAAACTTCTGGATATGGCATAATTGGACACAGAATGGTCAAAAATCTGCCTTTAGTTCCTCCCTTTATAGATGAGGCATGCATGCCTGCCACAGTGCAGATAAAAGGTAAAAACAAAGCCCCCATCTATAAACTGCAAAGCATTTAACTAGAATTCGGTACTTCTGTTAGGAGGATGACAATTGAATTGAATGGCTAATAGAGAAGAGTGGACAAGAGACCATATTGTCCTGTATCTAAATCTGTAGTTAAATAAAATTTTTAGTTGGATTGTTGGTAATTTCAAATTGCTGGACTTTTGTTTAATCATAATTCAACTCAAAATCCACATCTCAAGAACCCCATAAGCATGTAAACTCCCAAGGGAAGGTACTTCTTCTGTTTTTTGATTGTTTTTTTTTCACTGCTAAATTCCCACTGCCTACAATGGTTCCTGGCACATCACAGACTCTCAGACATATGTTGTAAGTGGCAAATGCATGAACAGAAGAAAAACAACTTGAATTTATTTTATGCTCAAAGTCTGTTTTGGGGGGTTGGTTTTGTTTTGTTTTACAATATTTTTATTTATTCATCCGTTATGAAAAAGGGTACTAACATTTTTGCATATGTTGCCTGGCATGTAAGAAATGTAGGTTTATCAGCAGGGTACACACTTAAGAATGGAAATGCTTGTTATAGCAGAAAAATAATTTGTTTTTTGTTTTTTTTTTAAAGTAGGCTCCATGCCCAGTGTGGAGCCCAGTGCAGGACTCATGACCCTGAGACCAAGACCTGAGCAGAGATCAAGACTCAGATGCTTATCTGACTGAGCCACCCAGGTGCCCCCAACTTTAGCTTTTACAGCTGAGCTTGTCTCCAAAGTGGCCATCACCACTTTATATTCCCACTAGCAATGCTTGAGTTCTTGCTTCACATATTTGCTAAACCCTGGTAAATTTAGCAGTCTGGAGTTAATGTATAGTTTTAGATCTAGTTTCTTTGTGTTCGTTGGCCATTTGGATGACCTCTTTGGTGAATTGTAGGTACAAGTTTATTGCCTATTTATTTATTTTAAAGATTTTATTTATTTATTTGACAGAGAGATAGAAGCACAAGTAGGCGAGCAACAGGCTCTCCAAGGAGCGGGAAGCCCGATGTGGGACTCGATCCTAAGAACCTGGGATCGTGACCTAAGCTGAAGGCAGCCGCTCAACCAACTGAGCCACCCAGGTGCCCCTTATTGTCTATTTAAAACACTGAGTTATTCTCACTGATTTCTTTTAGCTTGACAAAAAATCTGATGTAGACCCTTCATTGGATTTTGTGTTGCAATGATCTTTTCCTAATACATGATCTGCATTTTTACTCCCTTAATGACATCTTTTGAGGAAAAACATGCTAATTTTAATGTAGTCCAATTGACCAATCTTTTTTTTTGTACACATTGACATTTGGGCCCTAAGATACCTACTAGTGACAAATTATTATTCTTTTTAGTATCTCTTCCCCACCCTGGTTTCTTTCTATTTTTTAATGTAAGTAGCTTTACTATCACCAGTCTAAACATTTTCATTTTCACTTTTTAAAAATTTTTATTATTCATGATGGGGATTTGTAGGACATTGCTTCAATCTATGGCTTTAACATCTCAGTACTTATGAAAAATTTCTCAGCCACTCTCTTCAAGTATTACTTTCTTCCCACTTCCTCCTCTCTTTTCTTAGGACTCCAATTAAAGCAAAAGTTTGATCTTATGGAATCTTCTTCATCATTTACCCTCCCTTTTGTATCTTTCATTTATTGGTCTCTCTGCTTCTTATGGATTCTCTTCTACTTCATAATTCTTTATTTCAGCTGTGTATCTAATTGGCTATTATTAAACCAATCCATTAAGCTCTGAATTTTGTAATATATTAAGTTCTAGGATTTCTATTTAGTTCTTTTGATACTTTTTCCTTCTCTGTTAAAAACTTCAACCTATCTTTATTATCTTGAACATAATAAATATAGTTATCTTATATCTGTGACTGATAAAAGCCAATATCTGGAACTCCTGTGGGAAATTTGTTTATTGCTGGTTCTCATTCATGGTGGTCTTTTTCCCTTGTGTGACTTATTATTTCTAATAACGTGCCATACATTTTATATGAAAAATTGTTCTTAGAAATAATTTGGAGACTAATATGACAATTTAAAAAAAAATGATAGTTTTAAAAAGAACTTGTGCTTGCTTCTTCCACGTACCTAGCAGGCACTAACGCATTCAGAAATCACTACAATCCAAATTCAAGGATTGAGATTATTTGATGTTGAGCTACACACAGTCCCTGTGAGAGCAGGTCAATTTCTGATTCACCCATGTTTTAGACATGCAGTCCTTTGGGATCCCAACCTAAAATATAGGAGTCGTCACACTCCAGAGCCTCTTCCACCACTCTTTTGGTAAACACTGTTCCCAAATTCTATACCCTAGTCCAATAAGTTTTTGAAAAACAAGTTTTACAAGATGTTTTAGTTGCCTCATCTAGGGGGAAATTTTACTAAATGTGCCACTTTTCTTTGAATGTCTACCTTTTTGAAGATCTTAACCTTAGTAATTCTTTATTGTTTTTTAGGTCTCTGATGCCTTCAAGATTTTTAAAAATATTGTAGCCAACTTTTCTAATAGTTATCCATGGAATGGTGGTCTGGATCACCTAACTTGTCAAAACTAGAAGCCCTAATACTTGACTCCTGTGTACTTTTCCTTACTCTAAAGACTTTTTATCTCTTACCTTGAATTTGATGTTTGGTATTTCCAAATGGTCTAATTTTATTATACATGTATTTAGTATAAATAATAATTTTATTTTGTACATTATAAAAGTTATTATATGTCATACTGTTATTTAGTACTATTTTTGAGGCTGAGTCACCCTAACACATTTAGCATTACTTCATTAATTTTAACTGCTATGTATATATATTACTATTCAAATCCACTAACCAAATAAATTGTGGTATACTTATTGTCTTGTTTAGGCTTATTTCATTTGTTTCCTATTATTCACTATTAAAATCAATACAAAAAATCGGGCACCTGGGTGGCTCAGTGGGTTAAAGCCTCTGCCTTCGGCTCAGGTCATGATCCCAGGGTCCTGGGATCGAGGCCCACATCAGGCTCCATGCTCAGTAGGGAGCCTGCCTCCTCCTCTCTCTCTGTCTGCCTCTCTGCCTACTTGTAATCTCTCTCTCGCTCGCTGTGTCAAATAAATAAATAAAATCTTAAATAAATAAATAAATAAATAAAATCAATACAAAAAATAAACATTCTTAAAAAAGATTCCTTGTATACATCTGGTAATTTCTGTATAGCAAGAAGTAAAATTTCTGAGTAATAGTATATGAACATCTTCAATGTTATTGTCTAATTACTCACCAAAGGGGCAGTATTAAAATTATTTCATTTTTTTTTCCTACTCTAACAAGTGTGACTTGTATAGAATTGTGGTTTATTTGTTACTTCCCTAATCATGAAAAACACTGAATATCTTGTTAAATTCATCAGCTAACAGATTTTCATTTCTATAAATTGCTCATTTAATTGGGCTGTTTTCTTACTGACTTGATATTTTTCTCCTTAATTCTGTATTTTAATATTTTATCAATTATTATGTATTCCAAATAAATTCTGCCATGCTGTGGCTTTATCTTTTTATTTAAGGTATCATTTGCTGCACACCAAGGATTGCAAATTTTAATAGTTAAATTTTGATATTTTCCTGTTACTCATTTTGAATCTTAATCTTGCTAAACAAAACTTTCCCCAAAGTTCATGAAGATAGTCTCCTCAATTTTCTCCTAAAAGATTAGCCTTTCTTATTTAGATTTTCATTATTCCCATGACTCTTTGATTTTTATATTTTCTATAGAGTAGGAACCAAAGATGACTCTATTCCCATTGTCCCCTTTCATTTCAGGCCCTCAGTACCTCAAAAGTACTAGAAGTCATGACAGTGGTTACCTTTAAGGAAGAAGGAAGGGTACAGTTTTATTTATTGACCAGGGTGGTAGGTATACTCACTTCATTGATATACATTGAGTTGGACACTAATGATTTGTATAATCTTCTATATGCATGTGTAATGGTGTACTAAAGCTAGCTCATACTGGTTCATGGGAGCCAACTATTTGGTTGAAATTCTGTGAATTAATTGTCAAACTGTTACTGGCTTTTAAAATCAACCATGAAGAAACTGTATCATTAAATTTGACAAAAGCAACAAATGAGGAATTTTTCTTCTCCCAAATAGCATGTATGTCTGTTTTATTTCAATTAAAAAAGTTTAAAAACTGATACTGTTTGGTATATAACTCTGGGGGAATTTATACTAAAAAAGTAAATCCTCAACATGTAAGGGTAAGTATACTTTGGTGTTTATTAGAGTGCTGCTTGTGGTTGCAAGAAAACCCCCCAAAACCAAAAACAAGATGGAAGAAAAAGAGGAGGGAAAGAGAGAAAGAACAGGCTGGGGAAATTATGGTACACGTGTGTGTGTGTGTGTGTGTGTGTGTGTATCTTCAGATATTATGCAACTACTAAAAACGTAGGAGTAAAATCTCTGTAGTGACATAGGGGTATGCCCCAAAACATATTAAGTGAAAAAAAAGTAAATGGCAAAAATATACATACATGATAGAATTTAACTACTACAAAACCAAAAGTATTCTCTTTATACATATATATGTTTTTACATAATTTTATGAATATAAATAAAATTGTGGAAGTACAGATATAAACCATTCACAAAGGGAGGTGTAACTGGATGGGGCTAAAAGAAGAGTAGTAGGTTTCTCTCTTATGCTGCTGGACTTACTCCAAAAGGTTATTCTAAAATTTAAAATAATCTAGTAAAGTTTAATCAACCTTATTTAGAAAGGGCTGAGTCATAACAAAATTCACATAAGTGGTTAGCTTATCTATAATTTCTTTCTCTTGTAATCTAACTTCTATTATTGCCTTTTCAAAGGCCATTTTCATCAAAGATACTCTTCTATTAAAAAACATTAACATGGGCGACTGCGTGGTTCAGTTGGTTAAGTGTCTGACTCCTGATTTTGGCTCAGGTTGTGTTCTTGTGGTTGTAGGATTGAGTCCCACATGTGGCTCCCCTCTTGATGGGGAGTCTGCTTGAGATTCTCTCTCCCTCTGTCCCTCCACCAACTCTCTCATGCTCTCTCAGATAAACAGAATCTTAAAAAAAAAAAAAAATTAACAATCCTTCACTGCCTATAGGATTAAATCTAAAATTAGTAAAGAGCACTAAAGTATAAGCCAGGAGATCTGGAATCTAGTCCTAGTTCTAATGAGTGACTACAAGATGTCATGGCTGCCACAAGGAAAATGAGAGGCATGAGATGGAGAATTAGTTTGCCTTCAGATACCTATGGTATGGTATGTTAGAAGGCAATATGGCAAGTGATCAATAATCCTAGACCTGGATTCTAGCACTGCCACTTACTACTTATGTGACCATAAGCAAGTTACTTATCCTTTTTTAAGCCTCAGTTTCTTGTTCAGTAAAGTGGGGTTAATAATACTAAACTTTCAGGGTTATAATAGCTATTAGGAAGAACATATGTAAAGCATCTACCCATAATGCAACCTAGTAGGAGTTTCCGTTATTACAATCATCCTCATTCAGCCAGCATTTCAAGACCTTTGCAATCTTTTCCACCACCAATATAATTTTGAATTACTTAGGGATTATACAGGTCAAATAATGAGCTAGGAATTTTATATACACAATCTCATACAAAATCACAATTTACATTACTATTAAATTAATGTTATCATTGTAATAGCCTCAAATTGTGTGACTTAGTCTTATTTTATGGACTAAAAAATGAGGTTGAAACAGGTAATGTAACTTTATGAAATTACAACGTTTATAACAGTTCATTATAATTTATTATAAAGTTTATTATTGTAAGTTAGCAGCTTGCAGAGTAGGAACTTAAATTTAAATTTTAAAGTTATGATTTAAAGCCAGAACTGTGAGACGAAAGTCCCGTGACTGTGACTATTGTACTGCATGCGCTGCCTCAGACGTGAGCTTTTTCTGCTCTATACTTGCTCCCCCCCACCCCCCCACTGCCGACCCTCTCCGGCCCACCCTGAACACCACCTGCTTCACAGAAGCAGTCTGTCACTCTACCAATAACATAGTCATTTCTTTTTTATTCTACTTGGTTTTTAGGTCTAGAACATCCATTCAAGCATTAACATATTGCAATGTCACAGAATATGCTCTAAGTGATCGTTTTGTTAAATGCTAGTTTTTTTTTCCAATATGAATTTTAAATTCCTTAAAGACAGAAGAAATAAATTTTCCAGGTCACAAGAGACTTACCTATCTTTGACACAGGAACTCAAAAATATTGGGAGAATGACAGAATTCTGCACTTTTATAACAAGGCAAATGACAATGAATTGTGATAATTAAGAAAAAAACCCAATGTTAAAGGACACACATTTCTGACACAAGTACCTGGGTAACAGTAAGGTAGAGAAAACACAGATGATACAAGGTAGTGTTCTGACTGCAGAATAGAGGACAATGAACACTAACCAGAAGCTCTTTGGTATCCCATTTTGTCTTGCCCTAGATTTAACAGGCTGTAGAGATTAAATGGCTGTGGACAATGTAAAGAGAAAGAAATCTAATAGTTTCTAAGAGATGAAATGATAACTTTTGAACCTATTATGACCATAACTATCCTATCATTTTCACCGAGGCTCAAATTAGAATATATATTTTCACTGAAATATATTTTCAGTTTTGAATTAAATGTGAAGGTAAGCATTCACTTTATTTCTATAAGAAGACACACAGGAGAGGTAGGTTGCTCAGGCCAATAATTTAAAACTTATTCAGTATTGTCACAATGGGTGGGACCATATCAGGCCTATTTCAGTCTACTTCCATATCCCCTCCAGAGGTAAGGATACATTTTAATAAAGCAAGATTCCTTTTATACATTGAGAATATTATATTAAAACGTGCTAAAAATATATTCTCCCCTTTATGTTGCCCCAATAACACTTCTGGGAAGAATGTGTAGTGAGGGGAGAATATACCTCTTGGAGATTTCTGGTTTTACTCCTTCCTCTCTTCTTACCGTTACTAGACATCGACACATGTTTGCATAAGCCACAGAGAAACTGGGCTCATCGATAGCCTTCTCAAAGACCAGGTCAATGACTCCCTTCAGCCGCTCCTCTGTGTCAACAGTAAGTCCTGACACTTGCTTCATCAGTTGGTTGAACATCTGTGGTGTCAATTTATTTAAGATACTTCGAACTTTTCTAAAAAGCTCCTAGAAGGGCCACAAAAAAGAAAAGAGTGTTATAATAACTGTGAGGCGATGATTCTTTCTGTAAGGATTAATGTTTTGTTCATAATTTATAAGTTCAACCTCCCAAATTAACAAGGATTGTGAACTCATCACAGAAATAATTAAATCTATCTTAACAAACATCAAACAATTATATCACTTCTTTTCCATAACTGATGAGAATTCTAAGAACTAGGTATATTCACTGGCAGGAGTATCACCTGGTACATTTCTCAGGGCAATTTGGCAATGTGTATTAAAAGCTTTAAAACTAAGATGTATCTTTTGTTTTTTTGTTTTTAAGATTTTTATTTTTTATTTTTATTTGAGAGCAAGCGAGAATGAGTGGGTATGAGGCAGGGGCAGAGCAAGAGGGAGAAGCCAACTCCTGCTGAGCAGGGAGCCTGATATGGGACTCCATCCCAGAACCCTGAGATCAAGACCTGAGCTGAAGGCAGACGCTTAATCACCCAGGCACCTTTATGATGTATCTTTCAAAACAACTATTATACTTTCAGAAACTTATTCATATTTAAGGATAGGAGCAAAAGACTTTAGCCACAATAACTGTCATCATACCCCTTTACAGCAAATAACTTAAATGTCCTAAAATAGAAAATTTGCCTAAATTATGATATAATATAAAGTATGGCAGAGAATACTAGGCAGGAGGCATTTTAAACTCTCATCAAATTAAAAATAGAAGAGAACTTCCTCAACTAGAAAAAAAGAATCTATAACTCTACTTAATGGTAAAAGAATGACTGATTTCCCTCTAAGAATAGGAATAAAGCAAGAATGTCCATTCTCACTATCCTATTCAAAGTCATACTGGAAGTCCTAGTCAGTGCAAAAAAGAAAAAGAACTACAACCTGTACAGACTGTAAAGGAAGAAATAAAACTCTATTCATAAATGATATGATTATGTAGAAAATCATAAGGAATCTACAAAAAAGAGGTACTAGAACTAATAAATGAGTCTAACAACATTGCAGAATAGAAGTCAACATACAAGTATCAATTTTATTTCTATATATTAGCAATGAACTAGAAATTACATATTTAAAAAGTACTGTTTACAGCAGCACCAAAAACCATGAAATACTTAGTAAAGAATCTAACAAAAATGTCTATAGGAGCTGTATGATAAAAACCATAAATGATGAAAGAAATTAAGAACTAAATAAAGAGATCTATGTCATGAGCATGTATTAGAAGATTCATTATGGTTAAGCTGCCAATTTTCTTTAAACTGATCTATAGATTTAAAACAATCAAAATAAAAATCCTAGTAGGGTTTTAGAGCTTTTTGATAGAAATCAAAGTTGATTCAACAATTTACGTGAAAAGACAAGGAAAAAAAAGCCAGAATAGCTTAAATGATTTTGAAAAGTAACAAAGTTGGGGAACTCATACAACCTGATTTCAGTATTTACTATACAAAGACACTATGATATTGGCCAGGGGACTGACACATAGATCACTGGGACAGAATATAAGTCTACAACTAGATTCACACATATATGATGAACTAATTTTCAACAAAGGTACAAAAAAAAACTGAATGGAAAAATGATACATATTTTTTAAGCTTTTATTTATTTGAGAGGGAGAGCAGAGTAAAAGAGAGAGAGCCCAAGTTGGAGGGAGGAGCCTGACACAAGGCTCCATCCCAGGACCCTGAAATCATGACCTGAACTGAAGGCAGATGCTTAACCACCTGAGCCACCCAGGCACCTGAGAAAAAGGACAATCCTTCCAACAAATGTGCTGGAACAACTAGATATATACAAGGAAAAGAAAAAAAAGAATCTTGATCCATATTCTGCATGAAATACAGAAATTAATTAAAACTGAATCACAAACAGATATGTAAAACCTAAAACTATAAGCTTTTAGAAGATATGAAAGGAGAAAAATTTTATATTCTTGAGTTATGCAAAAATATTTTAGATATGACAGAAGTATAAACCTATAAATGTAAAAGTTGATAAATTCAACATGATCAAAGTTAAAAACTTCATTTCTACAAAGACACTATTAAGAGAATGAAAAGACAAATCACAGACTGGAAGAAAATTTTTGCAAAACACACATTTGATTAAAGATTTGTATCCAGAATATACACAGAACTCTCAAAAATCATAGGTAAGAAAACCACCAGCCAATGAAACAGTACAAAAGAACAGAAATTTTACCAAATATACAATGGCAAATAAGCACAAGAAAAGATGTGTTTATTCAATATATTATTCATTTGGAAACACAAATTAAAACGATGAGATGCTACCAAACATATCCATTAGAATGGTTCAAATTTATGAAGCCTAAAATAACAAGTGCTGGCGAAGAAGTAGAATAACTGAGAGTCTCGTGCCTTCCCAATATTAATGGAAAATGGTCCAATAACTACCTTGGCAAACGGTTTGGCATTTTCTGATAAAGTCAAACCTATATTTACCAGACAACTCATAGACGTCACAGGAGACAAAAGTTTATGTTCACACAAATCCTATATATAAATAATTACAGCACTTTTATTCATAATTGCCAAAACGTGAAAACTGTTTCTCCTGTGAATGGATAAATAATCTGTGGTATATCCGTAAAAATGGAATACTAATAGGTAATAAAAAATAACTAATCATATATGTAATGACTACAGATACATCTCAAATGTAATATGCCAAGTGAAAGAAGCTACATTCAAAATGATTCCATTTATTTGGTATTTTGGAAAAAGCAGTGGTATTGGGACAAACAGATTAGTGGCTGCTAGAGGTGGGCATGCAGGGAGAAGATGGATATAAAGTAGCACAAGGAAATTTCTGGGGTCTGATAAAAACATACCGTATCTTGATTGTGGTGGTCGTTACATGACTACGTGTGTTCAAGAGTTGTAGAATTATACACCAAAAAGTAAAGCTTACTAAATGTAAATTATGCCTCAGTAAAATACAAAGTTGCAAAAATCCATGAAACCATGATATAACTGAAAAGGCCTATAAAATGTTTTATTTGGTCCCTAAAAAAATTGCTACCTGAATATAACAATTTTTAGAATACATGTTAATATTTTAACAGTTTTTTCTAGGACAGAGACAGTAAATAAATCTATTTAAATCTTTAAAAAATTATGTAGTCAGGTTTTCCAGCAATGAGTCAGCATTGCTTTTATTAAAAAAATTAAGTTTCTCAAGAGTGGGAAAGTCATTAAACTTCTCTCAATTGTCTCTATCAACTGATAGCACTGGTAAGACAACCTGTGCTTTATATCAAGGGAAAAAAAAAAAAACTTGGGGGCACCTGGGTGGCTAGATCAGTAAGTGGCCAGCTCTTGGTTTTGGCTCAGGTCATGATCTCAGGGTCCTGGAATGGAGCTCCATGTTGGGCTCTACACTCAGCGGTGAATCTACTTAAGTTTCTCTCTCCCTCTCCCTCTGAAAATGTGCCTGTGCTCTCTCTCTCCTTCTCTAGGGAGAAAGAAAGGAGGAAATAAAGGAAGGAAGGAAGAAGGGAAGAAAAGAAGAATAAAGATGGATGGATGAGGGAGGGAGGAAGGAAGGAAAAAACCCACAACCTTCAAATATCTCAAATATTTCAGATGATAATCTAAGCTTAAAAACTAGGATAAAAAAGTAATTTATTNATAAAGGAAGGAAGGAAGAAGGGAAGAAAAGAAGAATAAAGATGGATGGATGAGGGAGGGAGGAAGGAAGGAAAAAACCCACAACCTTCAAATATCTCAAATATTTCAGATGATAATCTAAGCTTAAAAACTAGGATAAAAAAGTAATTTATTAAAGTAATGAACAGCAAGGTGACTACAGTTAATACTGTATTGCATATCTGAAAGTTGATAAGAAAGTTTTCATTACAAGAAAAATGAATTTGTAACTATGCATGATGACAGATGTTAACTGGACTAATTATGGTGGTCATTTTGTAATATGCACAAATGTTAAATCATTACAGTGTGTAAACTGAAACTAACATAATGTTATGTCAATTATACCTCAATTAAAAAAAGAAATCTGCATTAAGCAACAACTTTATTGAAAATCATTAATTCATTGTAAATGATACCTACTTGAGGCCTAACAAATTCTGTATTAGGTACAAATAAAGTATCAGGCACAGTTACTGCCTTCTAGACCACTGAACTTTAGCTGCAAAGACAAGATAATTATAAGTGAAGTGATGAGCAAACACCAGATGGATTAGGAGCCACAAAAGGGAGCAGTTTATGTACAAGAGAGGTCAAAAGCAATGGGTTAGTCAGCAAATGAGAATTAGGCCAGGTTATGAAGGACAAAAAGAGCTGGCTAAGTGACTGTGTATCAACTATACTCAAATAAAAACTAAAATTAAAACAAAAAACAAAAAAACAAAAAACAAGGGGTGCCTGGGTGGCTCAGTCAATTAAGTGTCTGACTTAAGTGTCCAGGTTGTGATGTCAGGGTCCTGAGATTGAGCCCTGCATGGGGGTTTCCTGCTCAGTGGGGAGTCTGCTTGATCCTTTCCCTCCTCTATCCCTTCACTCGTGCTGTCTTTCAAACAAATAAGTAAAATCTTTACAAAACCACCAATAACAAAGAAAACAACTAGCCAAGTAAAAAGAAAGGGAAGAAGACATTTTAGGAAGGAGTTATTAGTGAGGGTTTTCTATTTTGGAAATAGAGAACAACAAGGAAAGATCAGAGGACAAGAGTGTGAGCTGTTGAGAGAAAATGAGGTATTTATTTTTTTATTTGAAAGTGAAGTCATTAAAGACAGGAAAAAATATAAAAATCAGGTAGAAGAGTCATGCAGAAGCAGTAGGAATGTTACAGCAAGAGAAGAGAGACAGGGGACCTCAGCAGTGAATCTGGAAGAACATGTAGTGACAAATATCCGAGGAAATCCCTAAAAAGAGGAACAAAGACAAGCAGCCAGTTGAGGTTTGAAAGCATGGCTTTGTGATGAATAAGTTCATCGTGGTCTTGATTTGTATGAACAACTTTGTTGGTTAGTTTATTCATTTATCAAGTATACTAGTACGTGTTATGTTTGTGGTTCTGTGTTGGTGCTGAATTAAGATCAAGATGTATAAGCACATATCTGACCCAGAGCATCATACTAGTGAGCACCTGGGCTCCAGGAACCATGCCAACTGCTTTATATTACTTTATTCAATCTTCACAATAGCCCCATAAGGTAGGTAATATTAGCATCTTCATTTTACAGTTGAGATTAAGAACTTGCCTAATAGAACTTGCCTGTCTCTAGAGCTGAAGCTTTTCACTGCTGTATTAAATTATTCACAATGAGGGGAAAGATATTTAAGGAATGAGACATTGACAAGCCAGCATATGATCTGTGATGCCTAACTCTGATACAGGTGCAAAATTCAAGAGGAGGCTTTAGTCTTGGTGCCTAGAAGCAAAAAATCCAAAAAAGATAGTAGAGGTACCCAAGTATAAGAAATGACATTGTGTGTACAGCAAATGTTGAGTGAAGACTACATAATTTGACACAAAAAATAATTTTGTTTGGATTAAAGGAATTTATTCAATTTACCCTAAGGAGTTCTGCAGGCAGGTATGCCTACAAAGATGCAAAGAACTCGATTTTATTCCAAAAGACTCCAAAACAAGACTGGTTTCTAAATTCTAACTTATTAGAAACGAAGGCCTGACAACAAGACATACAGCAATATGCTAACTAGACTAGCATAGGGTACTAAGAATCTAAAAAAAAACATTTGTAAGAAAAGAAAGCAAGGTATTATGCTAAGCAAAATAAGTCAATCAGAGAAAGACAATTATATGATCTCTCTGATATGAGGAATTTGAGAGGCAGTGAAGGGGGCGATAGTGAGGAGGATAGGGAGGGAAAAAATGAAATAAGATGGGATTGGGAGGGAGACAAACCATAAGAGACTCTAAATCTCACGAAACAAACTGAGGATTGCTGGAGGGTAGGGAGGTAGGGTTAGGGTGGATGGGTTATGGACATTGGGGAGGGCATGTGCTATGGTGAGTCCTGTGAAATGTGTAAACGTGATGATTCACAGACCTGTACCCCTAAAGCAAATAATGCATTATATGTTAATAAAAAAATAATTAAAAAAAAGAAAAGCAAGCATTGATCTAAGCCTAAATGATCAAAGTCTATGACATATAAAAACTCTATATATAGTATTTATTTTGAAAACCAAACAAGAAAATAGTAGGTACTTGGTACCCATTATGCTAAAGGATTTAGAATAATGCTTTTAAAAGGCAAAAAAATTACAAAAATCATGAACTAAAATCTCTAGGTATACTAATAGGACAAAAATAACAAGTTAAAGCAAATTAAAACAACACCAATATACTTCCAAAACAATGTTAGAATGTGCTTCTGTTCTCACCTGAGTTTTAATGTTTTCAGGATCCTCAGCTTGGCTGTCTCGTTTTTGGCTGGGCTTCCAGGCATTCTCTGCCTTTTTCAGGTGCACATCTTCCTTCACAGAGACTGTGATGATCTTCCTGGGCTCTCTTCTCTGGCCGGGTTGAGATCTTCGTGGTCCAACGTTCAACAACTAGGACAAGAATATTCTTTATTTTATCTACAGAGTGTACTTAAAATTTACTGCCTCTGCTGTGCTGCTCAAGTCAAATCTGATGATCACACTAAATACTTCTTACATGCAAAGGTGTATATTAAGCACTCAATTTGATGTGATCTTTTTTGGGGGAGAAGAGGACAACCTTAGAATATCATCAATGTAATGTTCTCCACTACTACAGTTTTTTTTTTTTTTTAAAGATTTTATTTATTTATTTCACAGAGGGAGAGAGATCACAAGGAGGCAGACAGGCAGGCAGAGAGAGAGGGGGAAGCAGGCTCCCTGCTGAGCAGAGAGCCCGATGCGGGCCTCGATCCCAGGACCCTGAGATCATGACCTGAGCCGAAAGCAGAGGCTTTAACCCACTGAGCCACCCAGGCGCCCTCCACTACTACAGTTTTTAATCCTGAAGTCCTAAATTAGATAAAGTGATGGAAAATTTTGTTTGATAGTTATTGTTCTTAACAAAAAAGAATACTCCAAACTGAAGCTTTATTTTTCACTAGTTGTGTGACCTTGGACTGCTCACTTGAATAATCATACAAATTCATAGGCAGTAATCATCACAGTTACAAAGCTGCTTCAAAAACTAGGTTTCTACACTGCCAGTGTGAAATGTACAATTTTATCACAAAAATTCTTTATAGCATAGACATCCAGTCTTACTACAGATTTTAATGGATCACTGTAAACTTCCTGGGTCAGAAATACTAAAATAAGTCTTTCTTAAATCACTAAATGAGATTTAACTAAATTGCTCCCTGAAAAAAAATGTCTTCTCTTTGTCAGTTCTTAGTTTCTGCTAGAGTCCCACTATACTCACTCTGTTAAAAACACTTGCTGGCATGTCATAATGGTCATCAAATTAAGAACAATTACTGCAAGAGATAATGAAGTAAAAGTTGCATTCTGTGTATTAAAATATCCCTAATAGTTGCTATCTTAAATGATAGGAAATAACTTTTCAAGATTAAACATTTGGGTTGACAGTAAGTTTTGTTCCTCCCAGATCTACTGCATTTTGACAGCCTTTCCTTTTTTGTGATACGCCATTTTCTTCCTTTTTTTAAGGAGGCTCCACAGCATGGAGCCTAAGCAGGGCTTGAACTCAAGACCCTGAGATGAAGACCCGAGCTGAGACCAAGAGTCAAGAGTCAGATGCTTAATGATCGAGCCACCCAGGAGCCCCTGTTTACATCATTTTCTAAATGCTGAGTAAATATTGTAATTAAGCTTCAAGAGGGAAGAAAAAAAACTTCACAGAAGACATATAGATCACAGAATCATATCTCACTTAGTGCTCCAATACTGCCCTTTTGAATTTATACGAAGCTTCCGAGAAGGAAGTAGAAACTTAAATTTCAATGCTTTACATTTAAAAACAGGTTCTAAGAGATACATGGTCTGAGGCCAAAACTGGTGAGACTGAAAGCCTTTAAATAACACTCATTCTCAGAATAATACTTCATCATCTGCCCTAATCAGTAATAGCAGTATCAAGCATGTATCAGGATCAAAAGATAGCATTCCTGGGCAATACACACCAATCTTGTCAAACATATCCACCTAAGTACTCAGCATAAATGATACAATCTCAGAGTATCTGGTACACATTAAAAAACCCAAGGTACCACACACAGTTAAACTAAAAAAAACCTGAAGAGGATCACACTGGAAAAGTTCAACAGGTAGCAGTTGCTAAATTGAACAGCACTACTATAAAAACATTTTTTATAACTGAAACTTTGATATAATAGCCCAGACAACTTTTCTTTTTTTAAACAGAAATAAAGATTATTATTATTATTAAAAAAGAGAGAGTGTGACAGAGAGCATGAGAGGGGAGAAGGTCAGAGGGAGAAGCAGACTCCCCATGGAGCTGGGAACCCAATGCAGGACTCCATCCCAGGACTCTGGTTTCATGACCTGAGCCGAAGGCAGTCGCTTAACCAACTGAGCCACCCACACGCCTCCAAAACAATTCTGATAAGAGAATGCAGTACAACAAATATTATCTGATTTTTATAATTCAGGTTATATTCTAGTGTAAACAAGAATGGATAACTAGCATGAGTTAAAATCTTTTTCAATGCTTGGATAAGTTCAAATAAACAATTATATCATAGGACATTTAAATTAATCCATGCATTTGCACATAAAAATTTGTCAAGAACAAAGATTAGCAAGTGTAATGAAAGGTAATTATGTCAAAATCAGATAAGAGCCATAGTAATCATAATTTGGGGATACAGTTTTTTTTTTTAAAGATTTTATTTATTTATTTGATGGAGAGAGACAGCGAGAGAGGGAACACAAGCAGGGGGAGTGGGTGAGGGAGAAGCAGGCTTCCCAACGAGCAGGAAGCTTGATGCAGGGCTCGATCCCAGGACTCTGGGATCAGAGCCTGAACCGAAGGCAGACACTTAACAACTGCGCCACCCAGGCACCCCAATTTGGGGATATAATTTTAATCATGTTTGGATGAAGTATGAAATTTCCATTTCCAAAAAGTACTTAGTGGAAACATCAATGACTATGCAGTGAGATTTGAATCTAGGAAGTAAATATGACTTATGCCAAATCTCTTTACCAGCTCTAAGACAAATATGTATGGATTTCAAATGAATTGCATAAAAATGTGAGAAATATTACTAAATAGGTAACGTTTCAAAGGAAAGTAAGTTTTGAAAAGATAACATAAGCTGTAAGCTGTTAGTCCCAGATAAAAAATTGGTATTATATGGGGTGCCTAGGTGGCTCAGTGGGTTAAAGCCTCTGCCTTTGGCTCGGGTCATGATCTCAGGGTCCTGGGATCGAGCCCCACACTGGGCTCCCGGCTGAGCAGGGAGCCTGCTTCCTCCTCTCACTCTGCCTGCCTCTCTGCCTGCTTGTAATCTCTCTCTCTCTGTAGAATAAATAAATAAAATCTTAAAAAAAATTGGTATTATAACCTATGTGCAAGCTCTCCAGACAGCCTTGAAAATTACTATTTGGTTCATTGGATATAACTAAGAAAGATATTGTTCACAAATATTTGACCAAAAATACTGAGTCTTCAACAGATCTATTATAAATGCTTAACAGACTTAATAAATTAATCTCTAATATACTCATGCTTATACTCTGAAAATGAAATCACTGTGTGGAAAATCAGTGTCTGGAAAGACTATGGTATAGCAGAAAAAGAGGCAGATTAGAAGACAAAAGGACTGTGGACTTTGAGTTCAATTCTGCTACTTATGAGCAAAGTTACTGTGAGCAAGTCTCTAAACTTTGTTGAACTTAGGCTTTCTCATACATTAAATACCAGTCCTACCTACAAAAGTTATTATGAGGATCAGGGATATAAGGCACATAAAAGTACCTTAAAAACTAGGTAAGTTATCATCAATACCAAGGAAGAAAAAGAACTTTTTAAAAAGTGTTATCTATATTGATATATTAATTTTAAGCATTTCATGTCCTGTGTGTGTGTATGTGAGCATGTAGAAAGTTTAATACCAACTGTCAAATTTATAGCCTCCTTCAAAAGATGCACTATATATAATGAATGATTTATTTACTAAACACACATAAAATTAAGGGGTTATGGGGTGTACAAATATAAAAATGAGCCTGGTCTCCTTGCTTAAAGGAGAGACACTCCTGATTGGAAGAGGAACTCCCTGGCTGGCAGAGGAATTTTAAGATAATGTGCTCAGGGCCCAAAAATGTGAAAACTCAAATGAAACATCAACAGTTGGCATTGATTGGGGCACCTGGGTGGCTCAGATGGTTAAGCATCTGCCTTTGGCTCAAGCCATGATCCCAGGGTCCTGGGACCAAGCCCCGCACTGGGCTCTGTGCTTGGTGGGGAGCCTACTTCTCCCTCTCCCTCTACTGTTGACCCTGCTTATGGTCTCTCGCTCACTTTGTCAAATAAATGAATAAAATCTTAAAAAAAAAAAAACTTTTTTGGCATTGATTAACTAGTAAGCTGCATTTTTTTCAGGTGAAATGAGTTTTAATTTTTTTTTACCCACTCTCATATATTTTTATTAAATGTATTAAATAAAAAGTCATACCCATCTCTGTTTTAGAGTTCAGTATACATTGCTCTTATCTCACTCAGAGACTATAACCTTAAACTCCTCTGCTTAGCTGAATAACCAAAGAAAACAGGACAAATATTCATCCTACCAAGTTTTAAAGAGAAATGGCCAAGTGTTCCTTTATGGAGAAAGGGAAGGATGATATAAGTTCAAGAAACCTCTTTGCCCATAGAATTTTTATAATAGCTCAGCTAGGGGTGCCTAGGTGGCTCAGGTGGTTAAGCGTCTGCCTTCGGCTCAGGTCATGATCCCAGGGTCCTGGGATTGAGGCCCGCATGGGGTTCCCAGCTCAGTGAGGAGCCTGCTTCTTCCTCTCCCTCTGCTACAGCTCCCCTTACTTGTGCTTCCTCTCCCCCCACCCCGTCAAATAAATCAATAAAATATTAAAAAAATAATAGCTCAGCTAACCTCAAAGCTAACTGAAATAAATATGAATAGTAAATTACTAGTCTAGGTCCACTGTCTCTCTCTCAATACATATCTTTTGGGGCACTTTCTGCCATGTCTACCCAGATTACCATTAAAATTAATATCACACTTGCTGAGTAATTTGACTTTTAAAAAGGTAGAGGGAGGATACTGCCTGAGTGCTTCCAACAGATCTATCCATCAAAAGACCTTGATGTTTGAAAATGTTATGTAACTGTGTATGACAATTTAAAACAATTGCTACCCATTCAACGTATTTTGTAACAAGTCTTTTGCAGGGAAGTTTATAGTAGGCGTTGTAGTTACTTAAGCCACACCATGAAGCATTAAGTCTAGTAGATCGTAATATCTTTGGATGGTAATTATTTATAAGCCAATTGGGAGGCTGGGAAAAATGATTAGAGGTATGGTACCAAAACGATGAAGAGTAAGACTGCTGCTTTTTTTCCAAATAGCATTATTAACTGTTCTTTTATATGTTACATAGCTATATCCTATGAAATTCTCATCTAAATCCACAATATACCAAGGTAAGCAGGACAAATTAAGTGGAGCATGTTTGTTAGCTATGGGAGATGCTGGAAGAATAATTACTTGCATTAGGTTTAACATATCAGTATTACTCTGACGGATCACAACTTTACTTAAAAATTAGCTTGCGGCACATGACAGAGCTATTTAAAGAAAGTGAAATAACTAGAGCTGACCTTTTTGGAGACATTACGAATTCTTGATAATGGCTCATTTCCAATCACATTACTTTGTACCAAATAACTCATTTACATATGTGAGCAGATAGATTAGTGGGCAAACACACATTATGATATTTTAAAATTCATTTTCTAATTTCAATATTTTGAAAGAGACATAGCTTATTCTCAATCCACAGCACTTCCATTTTGCTATACCTAATTATTAAACAATAGCAAGCTGGTGATGAAAAGTGGCAGTATACACTGGAAGAGGAGACGTGGCAAATCATACCTTCTGTGAGTGACATATGAACAAAACAGAGCAATATGATAATGACAGATGCTGTTAACCCAAGACTAATCAAAAGAACTCAACATTATTTCCAGTGTTTGGCAAAGCAAAGACATAAATCAAAACTGAAATAAAAACAATAAACGCTAACAGAAATACAACTTCACAGTACCAACAAGGGAAATAATGCTGAAAATTAAGGTATCAAATGGTTTCTAGAAAGCTGCTTTCTAAGACTTTCTGGTGAGGTAATTAAAACTTGAGAAAAATTTTAATTTAGTATACAGAAAATAAAAATTAAATGTCCAACCAGTGAGAACAGAATATCACTTCATTTTGTGTAGGTTTTACAAAGCCTTCAACACTCTATACGCAATGAAATATTTTTAATTAGTGTTTGGCTGCAGGCAAACAACAAATAATTCAAATATCTACAAAGTGACATTTGTTTCCTGATGTGTACAGTCTTATTCCAAAGCAGATTTCAAAAGCTGCCATTCCAGAAATAAAAAGGTGATGGGAAAAATAAAAAGTGTCATCTTAAATAAAAATATTTTTATAAACATAAATGAAGTAGATCTGCAAATGTACATCAAATTCCAAACTCCTCCAGAAGTTTAAATTAAGTGCTCTCTATACACCATTCCAATTTGGGAAAAACAGGTATTCACATCACTGGCAATGTTCCCCCATGCTTTCTGCAAGTCTACAAAGCATGGAGTAGGCACAGCCTGCCACATCTTGCACAGCGCAGCACCCCAGCATAACTCCACTGGTGATGTCACTTCTACCGCTGAAGAGCCTGCCAATGGGGGTGTAAATGCAACCTGCAGTTTACCAATACTGCACTATTTTGTACATGTCATTTGTTCATATATTGACTTCACAACCTATAGTAAGTGAGAAAAACAAAACAGAAAATATCATAATACCAGAAACTATTGCTAAAAAAAAAAAAAAAGGATTCAGCGCACCCCTAGAGGCAGGCTCTTCAGGGGTGGGTGCGACATCGCCAGTGGAGTGCAAGCTGGGGCTTTGCTCTGTTCCAGAATTGGCAATCCATGCCTGCTCTGCACTTTGCAAATCTGTAGAAACAAAGACAAAGAGATGACCATTAGCTGAATGTCATCAGAGATCTCAACTATATCAGGACACCTCAAAATAAAACAGGAATCCTATTTAAGGTTGGCTCTATTTTTTAACCCATCTGCAGTTCATTTCAAATGAAAAAATATGAAAAAGAAATCAAGACCAAATTAATGCAGAACAGCTTCTCTCAAGTAAAAACGACTCAGTGTATTCTTTATTTGCTTTAATATTAGTATGGAAAAAAAGACAGTCTTCACTTCTATGTCTTCTTGGTTAGAGGAATCAACGAAAAAGTGCTGCTCTATTGCCGACAGACAAGATGTTTCATGAAGTCTATAACAGTTGCTAACTAATTGGGTTGTAGGGAACTTGCACTTACAGGTACACCTCTTCCACCAGGGGTTTGCCTTCCAAAATCTGCAAAGGCTGGAGTAAAGTCTGGTCCTCGAGGCAAAATCCGAGGATCCAGAGTTCGCATTGGCAATTTGGGTTGGTTGATCTGCATGAAGAAGCAAAGGAAAGCTTAACACAAGTTTCAAAACATTTAGTGCCCAAAAAGTAAAAACTCAGACTGAAAAGTTATGTCAGCTAAAATGATGAACACTGGCTTTCTGAGGCAGTGAAGTCCAATCTGAACCATGGTAGCTTGTCTGGCCTTAGCCCTGGGACTGATTAGGCCTAAAATTTCTAAGGAGAGGCTAGATACAATAAATAGATTGGCTCAATAGACACTCAAGAACCAGCAGAACGGCACAAGAAAAGCTATGAGATCCTATGAACTAGGAACAAATTTGGGGATTTTTTCCCAGGATATTCACCAGGACATCAGAGCACTTGCTTTGAAAAATCCTGTTATCACATATGTCAATTTTGTTGCTGTTGTATTATGGTTAGCAAAGCAAATATTCTGAGTGAACATTAAGTCTCTAAAGGAGATATTTTATTTTATTTTTTAAAGATTTTTATTTATTTATTTGACAGAGAGAGAGAGATCGCAAGTAGGCAGAGAGGCAGGCAGAGGGAGGGGGGAAGCAGGCTCCCTGCTGAACACAGAGCCCCATCCAGGGCTTGATCCCAGGACCCTGAGATCATGACCTGAGCCGAAGGCAGAGGCTTAACCCACTGAGCCACCCAGATGCCCCTGAAGGAGATATTTTAAAAATCTCACTCAATCTGCCTTGTTAATTGGAGGTATCTGGCTTTGTACAGGCATATATTGTGACTGTGGACTAAACAAAGCCAAGTAGCTCAGGGAAAAATCAACCAATAAATAATTGGGTGAAGTCAGAAACCAATAAGGTGGGCAGACAAGAAAGAGTATTTTCTAGAGGATAATCTTAATTTAGTGTATGTAAAACCCACCCTCGAAACAGTCTCAAATTAGCACTGCCATAAGAACCTAGGAGAGAAGACTTAGATACCAAGAGAAATAAGAAACCCTGTTGCTATTAAAGAGGAAAATAATACACATAAGGTCTGGATAAGCAGCTGTGGGAAATCTCAAAAAGAGGTAGATCTCATCCTGAAAGAGTTACCCTCTACACTTCAAAAAGGACTAATATTTTCTCTTCAAAACAAAAATATTTTAAGCTTAGTCATCATCACTGGTTCATCACTGGTATACATAAAATTACTTGGGCAGATACACTTCTGACTCTACTCTTTTTAATTTAATAAAGACAAAATAAACACTGTACTAATTTCCTGTATGCACCATTAAGATCAAATGTAAAGAGGAAAGGTGCCTACTTATTTGCCACAACTGAAAAGTAATCACTATAAGTATGCATTAGGGAAATTTTGAGATATAACAGTATTTTAATTATGCTGATTACCACTTAAGTTTGATTTGCCAAATACACTCTTAGGCATCTGACCTGTCCTCAATACCATTCCAATTCCATACTGAAATTTTACAACAGTGAATAAAGAGCTCCATATCACTTTAGCCATATTAGCCCAGCAGACACACATTTTTCACATCACTAGGCAACAGCAGTACTAAGCAGGCAATTAATGAATTCTAAAACGTTACTACTCAAATATGCACCAAACCCCAAGTTACAGTAATCCACAATAAACCCCGAATCCAACAATATGTAGGAAAACTCTAAGACTTAAACATTATATATTTTAATTCAAATAGATTAGTCTAACAATGCCTAAAAATTGCTCATACTTCACATATCTGTACTGATAACTGAAACCAGTTCCCTGTACAAAGAGCTTCTGTGAGTATACAGCTTACTTTGTCAAGAACCACATCACTGATGGGAGGCAGGCCCTCTGGTTTCTGTATACAGGCTGGCATGAACTGGAAGTCCAGCAAAAACTCCCTGTCATACTGCTTCTTGCCTTCAGTATCAGCAGGCTTCCAGGAATCTAGAAAAAGAGATATAGACAAACAAGTCTCTACAAGGTCATTATATGGATAGCCAGTAAGAGTTCAAACTAGATTCTGAAATTTACTTTACCCTGTCATAGACTAAAACACAAAGCAAACACTAAGCTACTATCAGAAAATGTCATGTAAAAATTTTAAACTGTCTTATGTTCCTTTATCCCTTCTGAACACCTTTAGATAGTAATCTGAAATTGCTACAGAAACCACGTAATATACACATTAAGCAGCCTTTGGCCAGAAACATGTAATAATACCCATTAAATAAAATACCAAGCCTCTATGTTCCTCAGAAATAAAGAATCTATAATACTCCTTGGTATCATGTAAAAGGATACTTTGGTTGTTCAATTGGGAATGCTATTTTGGAGGGGGGAAAAGGCAAAAGGACAAAAAACAAATACAAATAACTTCTGTAAGATTCTGAAAAGGCTAAGCAGCTATATATAATTTTTCCCCCTGACTATGGTTTTACTTATGAAGTATAGTTGACTCAAAATACTGTATTAGTTTCAAATATACAAGATAGTGACTCGACAATTATATATATTACAAAAGGCTCACTCACCATGGTAAGGGTAGTTAACCACCTGTCACCATATAAAGTTATTACAATATTACTGGCTATATTCCCTATGCTGTACTTTTCATCTTTATAACTTATTTATTTTGTAATTGGAAGTCTGACCCTCTTAATCTGTTTACCTTTTTTGCCTACCCCACATCTGCCTATCCTCTAGCAATCACAGGTTGTTCTCTGTATTTATCAGTCTGTTTCTGTTTTTGTTTGTTTTTTAGGTTCCACATATCAGTGAAATCATATGGTATTTGTATTTTTCTGTCTGACTTATTTTCACTAAGCGTAATGCCCTCTAGATCCATCCACACTGTTGCAAATGGCCAGGTTTCATTCTTTTATGGCTGAGTAATACTCCACCGTGTGTGGGTACACCATGCATGTACATACACACGTATATACACTCATCTTCATTATCCTTTCAGCTATCAGTGGACACTTAGGTTGCTTATATATCTCAGCTATTGTAAATAATGTTGCAATAAACATAGGGGTGCATATATCTTTTCGAATATCTGTTTTTGTTTTCATTAGGTAAATATCCAAAAGTAGAATTATGGGGTCATATGGTATCTCTATTTCTAATTGTTTGAGGAACTCCCATACAGTTTTTCATAGTAGTGGCACTATTGTTATTTCCACCAATAATAATATTTTTAATATTAATTTTAAAAATTAGTTTTATGCCATAGCACTCACTTTGCTACTATGACTATTGTTACATCTATCATTTCTCACAATCCTAACCTCATTATATAAAGATGGAGAATTTCGTGAAATTTTTTTGGATAAGAAAAGAATGTCACAGCATTTTTCTTTTAATTAACAAAACTCTCATCAAAATCAGGCCCCAGATCACTACATGAAAGTATTCTGGGTCCTTTTTTATATTAGTTATTCTTTATAGGTGATAGATTCATGATGGTCTGTGAGAAAACTGCAGATATTTTCAACAAAATCGTTATCATCTTATTATATTCATTAAAAGGCAAGCAATTTATTGAGATCTAAATTTTAAACTGCCAGGGAGCCTGGGTGGTTCAGTCAGTTAAGCATCTGCTTTTGGCTCAGGTCATGATCTCAGGGTCCTGGGATTAAGCCCCATGTTGGGCTCCCTGCTCGGCAGGAAGCCTGCTTCCCCCTCTCCCTGCTGCTCTGCTTACTTGTGTTCTATCTCCCTGTCAAATAAATAAATACAATCTTTTAAAAAAATAAATTTTAAATTGCCATTTTCCAATTACCGCGAAGGTATATTACAGTTTAGTTGTTCAGTATAGTTGGGGCCTCTAGCTGGGTACCTTTTCCTTGTCAAAGGATAAAAATATAACTGATAGGGGGCATACAGCTGGCTCAGTCAGTAGAGCATGGGACTCAGAGTCATGCATCTGAGCCTCATGTTGGGCATAAAGCTTACTCAAAAAACAAAGAACACACACACACACACACACACACACACACACACACACACACACAGAGTCCTATAAATGACAACAGTGTCTCAATCTCCTAAAGGATTGGTGGTAGCCACAAGTGCTTCATGATATAATACAAACCTAGATCTTTAGAAGTAATTTTAGTATACTGAATCCTAAAGTTAAAAACAAAAATTTTACTATAGTATAGTCCTATAATTTCAAAAAGCCCATTTGGCAGCAATTTATTGGTAGTGAAAAGATCAGTTTATTAAGATGGTATCGATCAGGGGTGCCTGGGTGGCTCAGTGGGTTAAGCCTCTGCCTTCGGCTCAGGTCATGATCTCAGGGTCCTGGGATAGAGGCCCAAATTGGGCTCTCTGCTCAGCAGAGAGGGGAGCCTGCTTCCCTCTCTCTCTCTGCCTGCCTCTCTGCCTACTTGTGATCTCTCTCTCTGTCAAATAAATAAATAAAATCTTTAAAAAAAAAAAAAGATGGTATCTATCAGTGACTTCCAAACATTTCTTACTACAACTCACAATAAGAAATATAATCTCTGTGACTCAGAATACAAATTTAAATAAAAGAAATAAAAGTTTCTTAAAACAATATTTGCCCTTGCTCCTGTAATGCAATGACAATTTTTTATTCTCCATTTTAAAAAAATGTTGGTTGTACGTCACTAATTTTTGTCTAAGATTATTTTTTATGTCTGATATTCTACTTTTGAACCCAATCTCACACAGAAGTAACTCAGATCTGGCAGATTTAGAAAAACGTTGTACCTATCCGAAACTTTATCAAATGAACCACCTTTCCCCACGTGTCCACGCCAAATCAGTCCGAAAATCTCAAAGTCAATCATGATTTACATAGGATTGGGACAGACTTTAATGGACTTGATGATGCCTAAAGATGAAAGAGCCTCTGGGGCTCATCATGTATTACACAGGGCATGTCTCATACTGTATGTGCCTTATTAATAAGCTAGTCACAGTGCTTCTGATGATTATAGTTCAGTTCTACAGAGTGACTTCTGTCAACAAATTTCTATTGTGAAATTAGTGAGTTACAACCAACATTTTTAAATTCTTTTTTTTTTTCTTTTTTCATTTCTTCCCTTTAAGTAGGCTCCATGCTCTACGTGGGGCTTGAACTCACGACTCTGAGATCAAGAGTCTCATGTTCTACTGACTGAGCCAGCCAGGTACCCCATAACCCAACGTTTTAAAAAGAGAATACAGTAAAAAATGTCAGTGTATTACCTGTAGTAAGAATAAGTCATTAAGGCTTGTGAAATGATGAGCACAAAAGAGCACTGAAACAGCCCTTTCAATTAAACTAAATAAAATTAAATTCCTCTTGTCAAATTCCACTAGCCTAGCACCGACTGATATCCTCTGCCAGCTGCTCTTCCAATGCCAGTAAAAGCAGAATACCAGCATCAGATATCACTTCCGCCAACAGAGAACTCCCTGGATTTGCTAGTCACTAACGAACGCCTGCTAATCTATTCTGTAAATATTACACTGTGATGAGCCTCTTATCTTCCATCCAGTATTTCTCTACAAGGAGCCAACCCTGCTGTAAGGTTGTAACAGAGTGAAGGGGAGAAGGAAACGCATGCACAGGAAGGCAGGGATACACTTACCTGGTTTGAATGGAAATGTCACCCCTTCACCAGAACTATCAGTGGAGCCTGAATTAGCATCTATTCCTTCACCCTCAGAAATACTCTCAGCACCATTACGTACAGGCTCAGCTTCTTCTCCATTTTCTTCCACAGTTTTTACTTTTTTTAGGTCAGAGGGGTCTCTTCCAGGATGAAACCCTTGACTCATTTTATCCTGTTCAGATTCAAGTACTTTGTCACCTGAAAGCTCCTCTTCAGCTTTAGGCTAAAGCATAAGTGAACACAGAGATTACATGATTTTTACCATCTAAATATGCATGAAACCCTGTACCTATCCCCTCAAAAGGCGCAGGAAAACATGTCACTCAAAAAAAGGATGTCTGTGTTCAGCATATGGTCCTAGCATGCTAAGTTTATTTAAAACACTTTTCTCATTTTATCTCTTGGCATACAGAAGAGAAGTCACATGGCTACTGAAATGCTTTAACATGACTAATGAAATCTAAATGTACCAAAGGTTAGAATGGAAAGAACTGTTAATCCTTGCACTTGTTGGACATGAAAGAGTCCTAGTCAGAGATCTAAATCAAGCACTCCTACCCTTCCCACTAAGGCTCAGCAAATATAAAAAGAAACATTAGAAGGTATTTTTTTGTGTTCCTGTTGCTGCTAAATGGAGAGTTTGATGAATAAAGTATCTAGGTCCTATAAAGTTGATCATCTTTCATTTTACAAGGAAGTCACTTGTTAATTAAAATCTACCTTGTTTATTGGTTCTTAGAATTCCTTGTGGTTGTAACCTTATTCAAATTATATATAGAAAAGTGCTTGGCATATATTCCTCTGTGGAGGGAGAAATCTAGGTTCTGGTGCCTCCTATTTTAATTTTTTAAAGATTTATTTTTATTTATTTTTGAGAAAGCGAGTACACAAGTGGCAGGGGCAGAGGTAGAGAATATCAAGCAGATTCCATGCTGAGCACAAAGCCTAATGAGGGGCTGAATAGTAAGACCCTGAGATCACAACCTGAGCCAAAACCAAGAGTGGGGCGATTAACCGACTGTGTCACCAAGGCGCCATCCTATTTTTAAAAAGCAAAAAGAATTGAAGTTATTCACCAGATGATTTTTGACCACCATCTGACTCTTGATTTTGGCTCAAATCATGATCTCAGGGTCGTGGGATGGAGCCTTGAGACAGACTTCTTGCGCAGCACAGAGTCTGCTTGGGATTTTCTTCTCTCTCTCCCTCTGGCCCTCCGTCTGCATGCACTCTCTCTCTAAATAATTAAATAAAATATTTTTAAAAAATTTCTTGAGGGCCATATAGGAATCATCAAAATTCCTTGAGGCAATTCTCCATGAACTTTATGGCTTTCTTTACCCTGAAGAGTAAGCAGTCTAAAAAGCCTTTGGAAGAAGCACTCAGAGGAAACAGACATTCTAACTGATAAAATCATGCTAGGAGAGAAAAAACTGGAGGCTCTGTTGAACTCATTCAACAGATGATTGTATGAAAGAATGTCACATACACAAGCAAGTAGTTACTCCCAATTGATTCATAAAATTGTTTTTTCAAAAGATTAAAGAGTTAAAAATTCTACTTTCTTATTTCTTACATAAGTGAAATATTATAACAGGTATACTACTTGTCAATTTTCTTCTAACATACATCAGATCATGGGGAAAAGACAAAATTTTAAAATGCTGTCTGCAGAAACAGATGGTTTTTAGGACTTGCTTCCATAATGAAAACAAAAAGTTCACACAAACACAAACTCGCAAAGACACACATATACACCCACCCTCTGTGTACACATGTGCTTTCTCTACTCATCCAACAGGAAAACATAGTATGGAAACCATCAAAAGAAAAGACAGACATAAAAATTTCAAGAAAATAAAGGCTGAAATAATTTCTTTTTAAAACATAGCACAGAATGAGCATCTTTTAAAGTTTGAGAAAAAAAACAGATCTCCCAAGTTTGAATCGCGAATCAACAAACTTCTTTTTTCTTATTCTACATTCTATTGTAGTCTAACTTATAATGACCTTATAATGCCACCTTCTAATTAAGTACAGATCATCAAGAAGATCTTTAATAATGTGGCATGAGAATCCGCCAATGGTACTTAAACTTATTGAAGAGGAGTATAACTACATTATATAGTTAGAGAGAGGTTTTTTTTTTTTTTCCAGAGCTTATAAAGTGAAGAAAAATGTTACCTCTGTGCCTAAAATCAGCAAAAGAAAATCTACTGGATGTAAGTAGAGAATGTATTACTTGGAAAGTTAATTTCTAACTGGAAAAAGAAGTATAAACTTGGCTCCATGAATGACAAACCATAATTCAGAGAACACAAAATCACTAAGGTGTCTTAAAAACACTGTTAAGAAGGATATTTTTCAAGCGAATCACAAAATTAGCTACATTAAGTATTTATGATAATTATTTTTCTTTTAGCCGGATGAAGCTCTATTAAACTAGTTTGTAACTGTCTAACAGTTCCTAAACTGTTTATTAAGAAAACCAGATTGAAGAAAGAAAACACCTTATTAGCTGGACTGTCAAAGGTTAAACTTTTAGAGGAAGTTGTTAAAAGAAGAATTTAGTTGATAAAACTGCCTATTTAACTCATGAGTTTTAAAGTGCCAGAAAGTTATACCAGACAACTATGTAATAACTAACGAATTATCCTAAAATTTTAGACTAAGTTTTAAGATGCCTTGACCAGCAATTTAAAGATGAATCACCCTTCAGTTATCCTTCTAGGCTCTATCTTACAGAATTTGATAAAATAGTTGCAATGATATAATAACCCAATATATAACCTAAAATATGCTAATATCTGAAACACATTCTTTTAAAGGCTGAGTAAAATCTGTTAAGAAAAGGAGAGCTTGAGGATCAGTGAAAATAAAGATAATGACACCAAGTATGCACTAAACTACTCTAATAAATGCTCAACTATAGAAAAGACAAGGAATTGGATTTCTGGGGGGGGGGCGGAGAAGGTCGTGTGCAAACAAATTCTTTTTTATTATACTTTTAAACTATAAGGTTAAAAAAAAAGTGACTGATTCAAAATGAGTCAAAACAGTCCTCATGTATGAAGAATAACAATCTGAAGCAGGTTTTAGCCAACTATGGCTCATGGGCCAAATCTGGCTCATCCCATTTCTGTACAGTGTGCAAGGTAAGGATGGTTTCTGCATTTGTAGTCACTGAAAAAATTCCAAAGAAGAATATTTTATGACACATGAATATTATATTAAATTCAAATTTCAATGTCTGTCAATGAAGTTTTACTGGAATATAGTCACAATCATTCATTTACACGTTGTCTATGGCTGTTTGGGCTACAGTAACAGAGCTGAGAAATTGTGACAGGGATCATATAGTCTATAAAGTCTAACTATTTACTATCTGGACTATTATAGGAAATGCTGGCCAACCCCCGACCTGAAGAAGAGGATGCATATTTGCAGTACCCATTTAATATTCAATAATGCTTAGAAATCTAGCAAAGGAATATGAACTATAACAGAAGAAAATGAATAAAAATAGCAGAATCTAAAGAGAAACCAGTTTATGAAGCTCTTACAGCCATACCAGGAATGTATGAGATTCCCCTGCCTCTGGAAGGTATTTTATTCTCTGTAAGAGCAACATTTTCTTGTTCAGCTGCAAGACAAGTGCAGCAACTATTTGTACCTCTACAACTTCCTGTCAATTCTTACCCCGATAACCACACTGAAATCTCTTCCATGAAACATTTTAGTGGTTGCTGTGGGACTAACTGTGACATCAGTAGAGCATCATGTAAGAGCAGTGACAGGACAGCGGGAAGTAACAAAGGGGTACTGTGAACTGCTTGGAAAGGGTAAGAATTATAACTAGCAAGAAAAGCCTTTTGAAATAAATGCATTTAAAGTCACTTTAAGATAATCTGTATATTCTAATGTTATCACCTTATGCATTTACTAAAAATTATTTAAATAAAGTAGATGTTAAGAGTTTAAAAAGAAAAAAGCAACATACAGATTTTTTAGATTACTGTTCATTTATAAGCTTTACATAGCACTAAGGATACTGAGACTATAGACTATGAAACTGATAGGACACTCCTTAGGACTAACTCTACCTTTGTTTCTTCCTTACATGGTCTCCTGTCATGCTGTAACCTACACCAAAATCTGGCACGGTTTAGTTCAAACAGACAAATCATTTGTGAAAATTTAGGTTACTGGCATGCAGTTAAAAGATGACATATCTAAAATGAATTTCTCTAAATGTACTTGATAATTTCTACCACCACTGCTACTGAGTATTTGAAAAACAATTTCCATTTTCCTTTACCAGAGTAGTTTTTCCATCTAGTTAACAGAAGGAAAAATCCAATTGAGTGGGTTGGGGATTAACCAAAAATTAAACAGTAACTTAGTTTTGCCATTTTAGAAGAGGCATTTTGAAAGAGAGACAAGATTCTGATGAAACTGAACATGGTATCAAAAATCTTTTTAAAAGTCTGTTGGTGGACCAAAAACAATCAGACTCTGAGCTCGATATATCAAATTTTATTTGAAAAACAGTATCTCAAAAAAGAGATATAAACCCAAACTTGTCTTAGGAAATGGCACCACTACTCTGAAAATAAGCTAAAGAGATTTACTTTGTCCCTTACCTCCACTTCTGCCTCTAACACCTCTTCAGTGGTTCGGGTCCGATCTTTTGGTTTCTTCCACATCTTTGGTGCAGTTACGGTTGTCTGAGCTGAAATACAAGATCAGGGCCATTACTTCCCACTGCAAAGTCATGTTTGGAAATACCAAATCTAAAATGATACCTGTATTCAAATTTAGCAGAACACATGAGGGCTTCACCCATATGGAAGAAACAGCTGAATGATCAAGTGAAAAACTGTGTGGTTGTGGCCCAGAGATTGTAGTGGCACCCATCTTAGGCACAAACTGTTCACAGAGGCACATACAGCCTTCCAACCACTGTCCTAGGATCCTCCTATTTCATGGTTAGGACACATAATTCAGTATATGGTATCTATACAAAAAATTGGCCCACCAGCCAATTCTAGACTTGGGTCTGCTTCTATTATTAATTAACTTTGTGACCTAAAGCAAGTCGCACTTCTCAGGCACCTGCATATTTAACTATAAAGAGGAGGGTGAGATTAGGTGATATTGAAGCTTCCTTTCAGTTACAAAAAATATCAAATTCCAGCTTCTGTTTTTTAAAGCTTTCTTGACAACAAAACAATACTCTGATTAAGATTTCATTAGCTAACCAGCATTTCTGCAACATTCAGTTCTCATTTCAGCTCAATATTGTCAGTCTAGTTCTTACTGCTGGGGAGAAAATCAAGAAAGATAATCTAATTTTTACTGATTGTATTGGATCAGGAGTTCTGTATGGGAAATTAAGCCTAAAAAGGATTTTCAAATATTTATTTGGCTTGCAAATTCCACAAAATCGTTCAACATTTGGGTGTAAAGACTAAACATCAGATAGCAAATAGAATATATTAAAAGGATCGTACAGAAGTTAACACATGAGTCAAGAGATAGGAGTGAGGTATGACAGGCAGATAGGTAAGAAGAAGAGTCAAAGAAAGGCTACTTAACAAATAGAGACATTATCAAAAGTGAATAAACACAAAGCTGAAAGGTACCCTGTACTGTTTCCCTACAGGAATATAAGATTGCTCATTAAGCAAAACCAACCAATCTCTCTGGACAGCCTACTCTTTTTCAGAAGAACAGTGGAAATATGAACACTTACACTGTTCTGGGGAATAAGGAAAAGGAAACATTTAACATTCTTCTCAAAATTATTGCACCATCATAAAAAATACTCTTGTAAATCTCCTTTGTTACACACACCTCAATTTTTTTTTATCCTTCCCCTCACGGACCATAATGAACAAGAAAACTTTAGACCACTGTTATTCTTCTTTGGTTACCTACTCAAAGTATACTATTTTCCCAAAGTATGGAATTAAGATTATGCTAACCATGCTTGGGTTTAAATTTCCTACTGTCTCACAGTCTTATATTGAATATGTATATTCATGTGTGTATGTAGGCATATAGTGGTCTCTTCATTTTTTATGGATCTTCTGATTTTATAAAACTGGTCTGTTGTATGTGCATCTCTCCAAAATAAGATTAATTCTCCTTCCACAGCAGAATCCTTTTTAAGAGTCAGAGTTTAGGGTGCCTGGGTGGCTCAGTTGGTTAAGCCTCTGCCTTCAGCTCAGGTCATGATCCCAAGGTCCTGGGATTGAGCCCCGCATCAGACTCTCTGCTCAGCGGAGAGCCTGCTTCCCCCTCTCTCTCTGCCTACTTGTGATCTCTCTCTCTGTCAAATAAATAAATAAAATCTTAAAAAAAAAGAGTCAGAGTTTAGCAAACATGTCCAATTTATTTCATATATGCATAAATTTAGCTCTAAATTCCATTCATAGAAAAGGGGACGACCACTTTCTAGAAGATTCTTTGGTATCAAATATACACTCAGGAGTGGTTTCCTCTAAACAACAAAAATCAAAGATGTAGATAAACTTTATCTTTCAAGACTATATTAACCGTACTCACAACCAAAAACCATCAAGAACCCCAAAACAAAACCAAAAACCAAAAACCATTTCTTCCGTGGACAACATAACACATTTAACACGCTTTTTAAAAAAGAGCTACTTATGCGGCAGAAATTGTTACTTTTTTTTTTTAAAGATTTTATTTATTTATTTGACAGAGAGAGATTACAAGTAGGCAGAGAGAGAGGAGGAACCAGGCTCCCCGGCGAGCAGAGAGCCCGATGCAGGCCTCGATCCCAGGACCCTGAGATCATGACCTGAGCCGAAGGCAGAGGCCCTAACCCACTGAGCCACCCAGGCATCCGAAATTGTTACTCTCTTTAAGTGGCTATTTAAAGTTCTGATTTCGAGTAGTCATTCAAAAAAAAAAAAGTGAGAGAAAACACATACTTCTTTAGGAGATATGCATCTTTTGAAAACCTGAACACAGATACACATATACTTAGTGTCTGGCAAGATTATGATATACATTCCCTCTCCTATAATTACTGATGAAGAGGTGCACTAAATTTTGGGTGTGCTATAGCAGGGAGGAGAGAAGAGTGAGGAGGAAGACAGACATCAACTCTGATTTACAGGACAATTAACCTGAGTTGGCTAGAATAAAAGAATTACATTTAACACACTGTCTCAGATTTGTTCTTTCCTTTCTAGTCCATTCCCAATGCCTACACCTTAGATTAGGCCCATATTATTGCACTGATATTACTCGAAGATGGTCTCTTAACTAAATGTCTCTGACTCTTACTTTAAGACATCATATACAATACTAATGGATGGCCTTTATAAAGAATTGATCTGACTGGGTTATTCTTTTATTGAAAATATCCTTCGGGGCATCATACACCATGCCAAGCAGAGTTCCTTACACAGAGTAGGAACTTAAATGTGTTGCCTAAAGAAATAATAGCAGCTGTATGTGAAAGATGTAATACTGACATTACCAACACAAAGACATGGATTCTTTCCCCCTTGTCTTGAATGAAAGCACCATAGGACAAGTGACAAATTTTGTATGAGATTCATAATTATCTGAATTTAGAGATACCTAAAGCAGCTTCCCCTACCCCTCATAAGAATTCAACTCTTAAAAGCACAGTTAATTTCTACGACTTTAAAATACAAAATAAGAAAACATAAACAAAAAAGCAATACTATGATTTCAAGACTTTTGCAAATTTTACATTATTGGCAGAAAAATGATGTTTTCCTTGAGTGCTCTTGTTAGGAAATGACTAATATACAAACTCAGGAAAATACTGGTGACAAGGACAAGTCTAATGATTGGGTTTTAGAAAGATTCTTTGTCTTTTCTCTGACAGAGGTTTTAGAATTTATGCCAAGACTACATCAAGCTAGAAATGTTCCCATTTTCAACTCTCACCCTTGGAATGAATACAGACTCCAGAAAATTGTGCCGTATCAAAACTATTTTAACTAGTAACGACTCCATTTTAAAAAAGAAAGGACAATGCAATACATTTTTATGACATCTGATAAAGGCCTGACAAGTCATCCCTGTAAGTAGAAGAGTCCCTTGTTTTTCATTTACTTTTTATATGGCCTCTATTGGAGTCCAGGTGCTAATCTTGCAAATTAAAAGCTAACAACTATCCCTGTACAACTCGGGAGGTAAGAGCTGGGCTTGGAGAAAGGGGGCTAACAGAGAAGATTCATAAGCTGACTGAGTTTTATTAAACTGATGTAATTTTGCACAGTCTTTCCTGAAGCCTGACCTAATTAGAATTCTGAGAAAAACTACTACGTAAAAATGGTAGATCACATAAGAAGAAACAATAGCAGTTAAGAGACAGACACAGAATGCATCCTGAAGAGCTATGGTGTGGAAAACATGATCTAAAACATACACTGTCTCTTCTTTCTAGGAGTATGAGTGCTAAAGAAAGTCCAAGTAGTTAAGTTCTGGTTACTAATCTGAACTCTTAATTCTCAGAGATGTCAGAAATGGTGTATAGTAAGTACAAGAATGACACATATGCCTCCTATCACTAGCATAATGCTATTTCTGTACCTAGATTATTTTTTCTTCTCCTAGCCCTGCCAATCACAATTCCTATATATACACAATCATTCACCTTAAGACTTAGAAAAATTCCCCAAAATGGGGAGAGCTTGAAGGCTAGAAATTTAGTATAAAACGATGGAAATGGTCAGTTCCTTACATATATTTTCTAACATGCAGGGTTTTATAAGAAAAATATATTTTTTTAAAGATTTTATTTATTTATTTATTTGACAGAGAGAGATCACAAGTAGGCAGAGAGGTAGTCAGAGAGAGGAGGAAGCAGGCTCCCTGCTGAGCAGAGAGGCTGATGCGGGGCTCGATCCCAGAATCCTGAGATCAGGACCTGAGCTGAAGGCAGAGGCTTTAACCCACTGAGCCACCCAGGCACCCCAAGAAAAATATATAACCTTTCTCGCACTCTCTTAATTTTTAAGTAGGCTCCACACCCAATGTTGGGCTTGAATTCATGACCCAGAGATCAAGAGTTGTACATTCTATCAACGGAGCCAGCCAGGCCCTCCACATGTATTTTTTTCTAATCATGAAAGTAAGATGTACCCATTAAGGAACACTTATAAAATTTAGACAGATATAAAGTTGGGAAAAATACCTTATCTATGAGATATTGTGAATATTTTGGCCAAATTTCTTGCCAACATTTAAAAGACACAAATATATGTACATTATATATTTAGTTCTATTTATTTATTTAGTTTGGTTTTTAAAACTGAACTGCAAACAAGAATGTAAACCTTAATAGTTTTAATCTTTCAGTAGGAACTGTCATAACAAATCAACTTATTCAAAATCTCTATAAGTTCAATCTACTACATTTTTATTAAGGGAGTAAAAAAAAGAGTTCACAGGTTGGTATTTATAAGCAAGTTAATCACGACAGATAAAAAAATAGGCAGTAAAGAACTATAAAAGGGCTAGATACTAAGTCACTTTAGTCAAGAGTAAGTAGGAAGAAAGAGAAACTTCCTATGTAGGAAGTCTACCTCAAGATGGAATTACACTCCTAAAGTGTCAATCAACTGACCAGGACCAAGTCACAGCAAAGATTTTTATGAACTGCTTCTAGTAGCAAAAATTTGGCTTTGGACTAATTAGATTAGGCTAAAAATAGATTAGGCTAAAGAAGAGAAAAGGCAAAATAAAAAATTACACCCGTATTACATTTATAACTATGTAAAACATTTATGTAAAGTCTGGAAGGAAATGAGGAAAAATTTAATGCTAAGATTCAGACTACAAAAAAGAAAAGACTCAGGACTACGATATTTGAACAATGGGGGCTTTCCTCTGTTCTTCAATATTTATTTATAACAATAATTTAAAATTTGAAGAAGTAAAAGAGTGAAGCTTTTAAAACTGATTTTTACTCATCGTTTCAATCTTGTTTTATATGACTGAAGTGGAAGTATTTTGTTTTAGATTTTAGGACTGCTCTTTGTAAAAAATACTACTGAAATAAATTTTAAGAACTGTTAATCTTCTCCTTCCAGGACGCCTGGGTAGCTCAGTCAGCTAAGTGTCTGCTCTCCGTTCAGTTCATGATCCCAGGTTCCTGGGATCCAGCCCAGCACTGGGCTCCTTGCTCAGTGGGGAATCTGCTTGTCCCTGTTTGCCACTCCCCCTGCTTGTGTGCTTCCTCTCTCTCTGACAAATAAGTAAATAAAATCTTAAAAAAGCAAAACAAAAACAAACTGTCAATCTTACCAAAGATGTTAAAATTTTACATGTTTTTTGATCTATAGTGGACTTAGAGAACTCGTGGAGCTCTTTGACAGTATTTGCTTTATACCAAAAAGTGGAAGCATCATCATTCCACAGCAATTAGAAGAATGTGAAAGAGGTGATTACATAGGAGAGGTAAACTTTCCGTCCCAATGTATTCCACTAGCTATGCAATATAAATCTGAAAACAACTTTTACTGAAGATACCATGTTGGTAAACTTGCTTCTCTTTACTAGATCACTTCTTCTTGACTACTTATTTCTTCAGTAGTCAAGTAAGTGTCCAGTAAACAGCTGCAGGTTAAGAAAATTTCCATTTTTTTCCCCGGTGACAAAAAGGGAAAAAACCTTTTTTACTTTCCCTTTTCTTAGATCTTTGCCTAGAGGAAGCTTGTAATTGTAATCCTTCCTCCATCCATCTGATATATGTGTAAATCTTTTTAAATGCTAAAGAAGACTCTTGGCAGCTTTGTAACTCAGGAATGTTTTTCTTAAGAGTCTGGGAGCCATCTCTCTCCTTGTAATCATGGGAGCTTCCTCTAGGCAACTACCTGCTTATCATAAACATACGTGAAGTTTAATTTCTCTTCTGGGTAAAGGTAAATGACTAACACACCCCAACTACGAAGAGAATTTCTGATTAACTAGAGAGCAATGGTGCTGGTACAGTCTTGCTACATGAGGACAAATTATCATTATCTTGAGAACATGGATGTAATGAATTGTATTTGCCTGGCTTTAGGAAAGTGTGAGATTTCCTTCAGTCTATAATCTCATTAGTGAGTTGTATGTGATGCTCACTTAATGCTTATTCAATAATAAAACTATTTTCTTTCTTTTCTACATTTGTAAAGAGCATTTTCTGGCTTGGCAGGAGGTTTTAATTTTTTCCCCAGGATCCAGTAACAAGAATGAGATGGTCTAGGAGTGCCTAAAAGGAACAAATCAGCTGTTTTGTGTCCACACAACACCCAGATAAGAGACCCTGAATTATAAAAAGTCTCCCTTCCAGCTCTCTAGTCTTTTGGAATATAACATGAACTCCTTAGCTCTAAGATTTAAGATGAGTGTGCCAAGAGTCTGAGTCTCTGGACTGAAGAGACACAACACTACAAACAGTTACTAAGAATAGATACTTCACTACTGGTAAGGGAAGGGCCTCCTTACATTGTCACAGGGTTGTACATAAAGAGTAGAATGTTCCAATAATGGAACTTCCAATCAGAGTTCCCACACTTAAACACCCAGTTCTAATCTCTTCTCTTTCCTATCTTTTTTTTCACATGTTATTTTCCTTTTTTAGATCCTGGTTTTTAATTCCTAGAAGTTGGCATTAAATCATTCTGATTACAATATATTCAAGAATTTTATTTAAAGTTTTTTGAGGCTGGGGATCCTAACCTCTCTTTTTTTTCCTTCCATAGATCCTTATGAAGACCTAGGAAAATCTAATGATTTTTCTAAGAAACTGGGGTAGAGTGAAGAAAAAACCCAGTTGAGAGAAGGGTAAGTTTTTATAATGGAGATGTACGTGAACTAGAAAAACTAATAATGGTGATAAAATACATAAGAATGATGGGTCGGGCGCCTGGGTGGCTCAGTGGGTTAAAGCCTCTGCTTTCGGCTCAGGTCATGATCTCAGGGTCCTGGGATCAAGGCCCGCATCGGGCTCCCTGCTCAGCGGGGAGCCTGCTTCCCTCCCCTCTCTCTGCCTGCCTCTCTGCCTCCTTGTGATCTCTCTCCCTCTGTGAAATAAATAAATAAAATCTTTAAAAAAAAAAAAAAAAAAGAATGATGGGTCAATGAGAGATGTCAACCAAAAGAACACCAGGGAGTAAGTCTGTCATTGTTTTCCAGCATCTTCTCAGGGGTTACTATTTGAAACCTACGGATGGATGGCTTGGTGATTATGCCTCCCTTTATATGTTAAAATGCTCTATGACCTCTTCACATAAGTTTAAATAGTATAAACTAGTCTGCTCAGGGTCTAGCGCTGGAACCAAAAAAGGAAAACAAAATGAGGGTTCTAGACAAAACTCCACCAAAAACATACATCTATAACACAATAAAAAATGTTTTACTTCCATGCTGAATCACTATGTTGTACATCTGAAACTAATATAACACTATGTTAACTGGAATTAAAGTAAAAATGTAAAGTTGAAAAACAAATTTTTTTACTTCCAGCTTTAACATTACACATTGTGAAGGTAAGAGTCAAACTGTAGATTTGTTCATTTATTTATTTTGGTTTGTTAATAGTTTTAATGTTCTCAAAAATTACTTTTTTCATAATATGGGTCTTTTTCCTAATTGTTTTGTTTTCTATTTTTAAAATTTCCCCTACTACCTTTATTATTTCCGTTGGGTTTAATTTGTTGTTCTTTTTAAAACATCTCAGCTTTGTTGAAGTAAAAATGACATATAAAATAAGACGACATTTAGAGTGTAGATTTTGGTGATCTGATAAAATGCATACACTGTGGAAAGATTCCCTCCATCTAGTGCATTAACACATCTATCATCTCACATATATATTGGTGGGGGGATGCTAAAAACATTTAAGTTCTTTTCTCTTTGCAAATTTCTGTCACACAATATGGTGCTATCAACTATAGTCACCATGTTTTATATTAGATCTCAGACTTTATTCATCTTACATAATTTGTTATTTGAACAGGTTCTTCACATGGAGGCTGAGGTCATTAATTTGAGACCATTTTTCTCTCCTAGTATGTGCATTTAATGGTAAAAAGTGCCACCTAAAATCTACATTAGCAGTGTGGTACACAGAACAGTGTACTGCCAAAGATGTCCATGTCCCAATCCCTCCACCTTAAGAATAGGTTACCTGACATGACAAAAGTGACTCTGCAGATATGGTTAATTTAAGGGATCTCAAGATGGGGAGACTCTTATCATGAATTAATCTAGTAGACCCAATGTGATCAAAAGGGTCCATACAATTGGGAGGGAAGCGAAAGAATCAGAGACATTTGAAGATGTTATGGTGCTGCCCATGAACATGAGGAAAAGGCCAGAGCCAAGGGGAATGTAGGTAGCCTCTAAAACACAAATTCTGATTTGGGTTTTACTTCTGTGCAGTTGAAAATACTTTATAATTTCCCTTCGATTTCCCCTTTTACCCCTGGGTTATGTAGAAGTGTATCATTTAGTTTCTGAATATTTGGGGGACATTCCAGAGATGTTTTTCTTACTGATTTCCAATTTAAATGCATTGTGGTCAGAGAACATACCTGCTTGGACTTGAATCCTCTGAAACTAAAACTTGTTGTAAGTCATAATATGGTCGATCTTGGTAAATTTGCCATTTGCACTGATGTACCTGTTTTCTGAGTGTTTTTTGTCAGTTAGGTCAAGTTGGTTGGTGGTGCTACTGAAGCCTTCTATAGCCTTACTGATTTCTATCAGTTATGTTTCTCTAATTATGTCATGGATGTCACTACTTTTTGAACATGTGAAATGCAGTTATAATAACTGTACTTAATATTTTGTCTGCTAATTCTAACTGACGGCTATGTCAGTTACAAATCTGTTTTGATTGACTCATTTTCTCCTAATTATGGGACCTATTTTTCCCATGGTTTCATCAGTCAATTCTACTAATCATTTGAGGAAGAAATAATATCAATTCTATACAAACTTTTCTAGAATACTGAAAGGAGAGACTACTTATCAACTCTTTCTATGAGGTCAACATTACCCGGATGCCCAAATATGAAAATTATCAGAAAACCACAGGCCATTGTTCCTCAAAAAACCCAAATATTGTAGCAAACCAAATTCGACAATACAAAAACAAACAAACACTACCTCAGAGACAAATTTTATTTCAGGAAAGCAAAGTTGGTCTATTATTTAAGTATCAAGTAATATAACAAGTACTTAATAAAAGAAACCATGACTGTCTCAAGACATATAAGAAAAAAATTCAATAAAATCCATTTCTATCCCCGATTGAAATAACGAATCTCTCAGAAAATTAAGAATAAGAAAAAATTCCCTAGACCAGACAATTCAAAAACCTACAGCTTACATCATACTTAATGGTGAACGACTGAATGCTTTCTTTCTGAGACTGGGACCAAGATAAGAATGTTTACTTTCACCACTTCCAGTTAATATTATATTGAAGGTACTAGCTAGGGCAGTAAGTCATGAAAAAGAAATAAAAGGTGCCTCCAGTTAGAAATGAACTAGGACTGTCCTTGTTCAGGAAAGACAAAAGTACTTACATAGAAAGTCCAAAGAAAGCTCTACAAAAAAATGCTAATAAAACCAGTGAATGAATTTTAGCAGGACTGTAATACAAGAGGCTGAAAACGCTATTGTATTTCCATATACTAGTAATGAAAAATTAAAAACTGAAAGGAAAAATACCATTTATAACGGCATCTAAAGATATAAATTTGACAAAATTACAAAAGACTTGTCCATTAAAAACTTCAAAACACTGCTGAGAGAATTAAAGAAGACAAACTGTGAAAATATGCCATGTTCATCGCTCAGAAGATTCAATATTGTTAAGATGTCAGTTCTATCTATAGTATTCAGAATACACAAATCCAATCAAATTCCCATAACAAGATCAAGAGCCGCATGCTCTACCAACTGAGTTAGCCAGGCGCTCCAACCAACAGGCTTTTTTGTAGAAAATATTTGTAGAAAAAACTGATTCTAAAACTAACATAGTTAACTGTACTAGAATTAAGATTTAAAAACTTAGTAAAAATTCAAAAAAAATTAAATTACCATAAAAAAGTAAAAGATCTAGAATGGCCAAGACAATTTTGAAAAAGAATAAAGTTGGAGGACTTAATACTATCTCATTACAAGAATTGGGCGCCTGGGTGGCTCAGTGGGTTAAAGCTGCTGCCTTCGGCTCAGGTCATGATCCCAGGGTCCTGGGATCGAGGCCCACATCGGGCTCCCTGCTCAGCAGGGAGCCTGCTTCCTCCTCTCTCCTCTCTCTCTGCCTGCCTCTCTGCCTACTTGTAATCTCTCTCTCTGTGTCAAATGAATAAATAAAATCTTTAAAAAAAAAAAAAAAAAAAGAATTATTACAAGCCTCAGAAATCATGACAGTGTGGTACAGGCATCAAGAAAGACAACTAGATCAATGGAAAAATAGAGAATCCAGAAATAGACCCACATATAATATATATAACATATTTTGGGAAAAGGTTTTAAGAAAATTCAACAGAGAAAGAACAGCCTGAAATTCTCACACACTGGTGGTGGGGCTGTAAAATGGCACAAATAATTGGAAAATGGTTTGCAGTTTCTCAAAAATGTTAAAACATACATTTACATGGAACCAAGCCATTTCACTCTTACATATTTACTCAAGAGAAATGACAAAATATATCCATAAAAAGACTGTACACAGATGTTCACAGAACTCTGATCTAATAGCTCCAAACTGCAAACAACTCATACATCCACCAATAGGTGAACAATTCGTGGCACATCCATAGTATATCAGTAATTTTTAAAAAAAATGAGCTACTAACATATGCAACAATATGGATATATATGTATTGAGTAAAAAAGCCAGATTAAATTTTGTGCTTTCTGATTTCATTTATAAGACATTCTAATAAATGCAAACTAATCTATAGTGACAGAAAGCAGATAAGTGCTTGCCTCTGGAATGGAGTGAGGGTAGTGCAACTCAGAGGGATTTATAAAGAGGTATAAGGAAACTTCTTGGGGTGATAACTATGTTTATTATCTTGATGGTAGTAATAACTTCATGAGCATATATACAGATGTCAAAAACGAAGACTTTATTTTCTTTTTTTTAAAAACGAAGACTTTAAAAATATATACTTTATGTGAATTACACATCTACCTAATAACACATTATATTATTAAGTATATAATTATATTTAATTACACATATACTTACACATACACATATACACATATACTTAACTTTATGTGAATTATACCTCAATAAAGGTGTTAAAATGGCCTGGGTGGCTTCTAAAAAAATTAAAACGTAAGTATATCCATCTATCTATTATGAACCTGCTAAAAAATGATAGTGTGGGCGCCTGGGTGGCTCAGTGGGTTAAAGCCTCTGCTTTCGGCTCAGGTCATGATCTCAGGGTCCTGGGATCGAGGCCCGCATCGGGCTCTCTGCTCAGCAGGGAGCCTGCTTCCTCCTCTCCCTGTCTCTCTGCCTGCCTCTCTGCCTACTTGTAATCTCTCTCTGTGTGTCAAATAAATAAATAAAACCTTTAAAAAAAAAAAATGATAGTGTTTTTTCAAGACTTTGAAATAGCTTGTGTAGTATTCTTCCATTTATGAAAAGAAATATGTATCTGTACATCTAAGTAATGGGACTCCCAAGTCCTAACTATTGTTGCTTTTTATGTGTTTTCTTTTTTTAAATGACAAAAGTATCAGCTGCAACAAATATAAAGGTAATACCCCCCTTCCCCAACTAACTAATTCTAGTGGCCTGAGGTGAACAATGTTAACACTCTGGTATACAGCTGGCCACACCTTAATGACTCATACAAATAATCATAATTAAATATATATGTTTATTTTAAATGGAAAAATGGGGTCATACTGAAGTTATTTTGCAAAATACTTTATTTTTCCTTAATTTATTATGAAAATCTCTCCAGGTTATCACACAGTTCTATCTCATTCATATATTAGCTATAAAATATTCCAGAGTAGATATGTATAAACCCTCTTGAAAGATATTTTGCTATTTTCTTGCCAGATTTAGCTCCAGAAAGGTAAAAGTAACTCTTACACAAATACATGAATGTTATATTTCCTCCCTTCTCACAGGTGACTTGATATTATAGCTAAAAAATGGTTATTTCCCATTCAATAATGGATGGGCATCTTTTCTTTCTTTTTTATGGGGGGCCTATTTGTTCTTTTTTATTCTATGAATTTTTGTTATTTACTCAATCTTCTATTAGATTGTTGGCTTTTTTCTTCTCTTTTTAACTCACAGGTTCTCTGCAGACAGGTTAACCTTTTACATACCCACTGTCCTGTTTCTTTTTTGCCAAGACAAAATTCAAAAATTTTTAATTAATTTTCTCTAATGAATGCATGTTGTTTTTACAAACAACACCAACACAAAAACCATGAAAGAAAAAATGCATTTTAATTATTCTGAAATTAAGGCAAGGAAAAGTCTTTTTTGATAATGACTCAAAAACTTAAGAATGTAGAACTTTAAGATCCAAAGATTTTTAAATGGTTTCACTTGGGGGAGCCTGGCTGGCTTGGTCAAAAGAGTATGCAACTCTTGATCTAGGGTTCGTGAGTTTGAGCTCCATCCTGGGTGCAGAGATTACTTAAATAAATAACACTTAACAAAAATAAAATTGATTCACTTGTATGTGAATAAATCCACTACCAGCAATCATCTACTTCACAATCTTTAAGACCACATGTTTCTCTAGTTTCTGAAGCATATCCAAGCTAGGAACTTATCTTCTATCTTGCAGGACCATTTCCTGGCCCACCAGCACTAAACATTTTACCACCAACACACTTAATGAGTCTTCTCTATTCTAATGCAATCAAAGACATGGACACAAGTTAAGAATCCACTATTAGAGTTTGAGTCCTTTGAGGATAAGCACTGCATCTTATTGGTCTCCTTTGTATATTCACCATTTAATATAGCACCTAACCCATGGTAGATGCTCACCAAAAATCTGTTAATGAATAAATGTCTTGCAAGCAAAATTCAATCCAAAGTTAATGTCTCTCTACAACGATAAACACTGGTTCAGTCTCCTATGCAATAGGAAGTATTACATTATTTAGATTTCGGAGATGAGGAAACTGAAATACAGACAGGCTAACTCAATTGTCCCCACCCCATTAACTATAAAGGCTGGAGCTTGAATTGAAACACAGATGTAACTGAAAAGCCCTTGCCTTCCCAACACGACACCATGCCTCTTAACTCTGGCTTGCTCCTGCACATTCTCCTCTGAATTCCAACTTCATTTATATTTTGTTTAAGAAGTCTTTTGTTCTGTAGCAGGAAAAGGATATGGAGTTAAACAAGGGAGGGCATTGTGAAGAACTCTGTCACCACTATGGCATAGTATGTCATGAGGAAAATAAAATGGCAAAGTGACTTTAAGGAAAAGATCTGTTCCCAAAAGGCAGCAGACAGTGCATATGCAATTCTGTCAGCAGTAAGAGCAAAGATGACTCCAGTGAGATCATCGGCATATTTTCTAAGTGTCTTTATTATATTTTACTGCTCTTTTTGCATTAACCTAGGCATTTCTGCATTTTAACGAATACTTTTGTACTACTGCTACCCTAATCGAAATAGACTACAACTGAAGGTAAGTCCAGCACAAACGAAGAAATGTCAATCACTACAGCACAAATAGACAGACAACAGACTATAGCACAAGCAGCTATCTTTCTGTTTACTCAATGCTTTTCACCTCTAAATACAACACTAAGGCTCACTGCTTTGAATATACTAGAAAGTGGATTTAAAAAAACACTTTCTTGTTTGATCATCAGTGAGACCACATTGCCAGTGCTTTGCAAAGTACCCAAGACTACTGAAACCTTAATCTGTGAGAGCCGCTATGAGTAAAAAAACACATCCTAACAGATGTACCTCCTCATTTCTTCACCTCACCCATCCTAGATTTACACATGTCTCTCTGGAAGATGACCGAGTTCCCAAATATTGTGAACTGACAGAATTATACTTAGGTGTTAAGAGTCGAGGAATTATCAGAATGGAAAATTCTGTGAAGACAACCATACTGAAAAAAAAATGATCAACGGGATCTTTAGCATGGTGTAGGCTGAGAAGAGAGCATCATGGCAACAATGTGGGAATTAGCACCTCTTAAACAGGTGTGAAGGACTGGTCAAAACAAAGTAAAATTAGGGAGAGTTGAGGATTAACACAGAGCCTTAGCTGAAGACTAACCCGAGAGTTTGGATCTTAGACCTTTGAAAAACAACTGTCTATACAACTCTTGGATAGATATATTCAAAAATCATTTTCTCAGGAAGACTTTACTGGAGAGTTTCCAAGAAAAGTCTCAAAGCAGAAAGAGCTATGATAGCTGGGGTAATCTTCTAGTCTACGAAATGGACTAGAAAGGCAAGGGGATCAAACAGCTGGATGGATAAATGAATGAGATGGACAGCTGGAAGGACAAGAAAGGTCAAGTTGTAGGAGGATTTACCCAGAGTGGCTCAACTGAGGTGAAAATATACAAGAACTAAGCTAACTAAGAACTAAGGAAATGCAGAATCATTACTTCTAAAACACATATCCCTGATGTGTTTCATCCATAAATACTGACATTGCTCTCTCAGCCAGTCAGGTGTTCCATATCTGTGACATCAAACAATGCCCCTAGAATGGCTACAACAGTGGTGCATTCACTACCTAGCTGAGAACACCCTCTCAAATTCAGGTAAGATGCAGCTACTAGTAAAACAATAAGAGTAAAAATAATACATAGTTCAGACATAAAATACATCAAAAGACAATTGGTTTTGGGTTGTACCCCAACAGTCCTTCAAGTCTGGTACTGTTGATTATGATGTTTTTGTTGAAATCTATTTCCTAAATTTCTAAGCTATAACTTCCCTAACTGGATTCATTTCTACCTTCAGGGTTCTTAGCATTAAATACTAAGACTGATGCCTCTGACAGATCCTTATATATGCTGGTGACACAACCATTTTAAGTCCTAGTCATTTTTTTAAAATAATAGCTTTATTGAGAAATAGTTAACATACTATAAAGTTCACTTTTTTAAAATATACAATTAAGTTGTTTATAGCTGTCATGGAAAAACTCCAGTCTTTCCACTTCCCTTTGTAGGGAAAATCTCAGTTATTTCCTATTGTGTGTTTCCTTTACCACCTGGAACACTTCGACACTACCTGTCATCAAATATATAGGGTTTCCCCCTCTATAACAAGCAATTCTCCATGACACCAACTGGGTGTCCTACAGTTTAACTCAATTTAAACACTATCAACCTGAAGATGTCAGATCCCACAGGTTAGGGCTCAGTTCCACAAGACTGTTCTCCTCACTCCTACTTCGGATGCCAGTCGAAAGAAAGCCCAGGTGCCCGATCAGTATAGATCAGAAATTCCAATGACCACCCTCTCCTCAGATTTGATCAATTTCCTAGAGCAGCTCACAAAACTCAGGGAAACATGTACTTGCATTTATCACTTTAAGATATAAGTGATTATCAGTTTAAAAGATATAAGTGATCAGATGAACAGCCAGATGAAGAGATATAAATAGATAGGGCGAGGTCTGGGAGGGTCTCAAGTGCAGAAGCTTCCATCCTTGGAGTTGGGAGTACATTACTTGTTACTGGTATGGACATGGTTGCCAGCCTGTAAGCTCTCCAAACCCCCTCTCCCTGAGACTCTATGGAAGCTCCCTCACATAGGTAAGATCAAATACTAATTCCGTATGCAGTCCCTTTCTTCTCTCAGGAGGATGGGGGATGGGGCTGAAAATTCCAAACTTCCAACAACTTGGTCTTTCTGGTTACCAACCCCCATGCAGGAGCCATCCAGGAGCCCACACAGAGTCATCTCAGTAGAACAAGACAATCTTAGTGCTATCACTTAGAAATTTACAAGACTTTTAGGAGCCATCGATGGAGGTAAAAGACCAACATTAGAACAAGAGATGCTCCTATTGTTCTTATCACTTAGTAAATTACATGGGTTTTAGGACCTCTGTGCCAGTAAAGGGCGACAGAGAGCAATATATATTTTCTATTGGAGTGCCTGGGTGGCTCCATCAGTTAAGCGTCTGCCTTCAGCTCAGGTCATCAACCCAGGGTCCAGGGATTGAGCACCACATCAGGCTCCCCACTCAGCAGGGGAGTATGCTTCTCCCTCTCCCTATGCCTCTGCTCGTATGCTCTCTCTCTTGATCACTCTGTCTCTCAAATAAATAAATAAAATCTTTAATATATATATACAGATAGATTTTCTGTTATTTCACAATAGCATATTCACAGATTTATGTGACAATCACTACTATCTAACCTCAGACATTTGCATCATCCCCAAAAGAAAGCCTATACTCATTGTACTCCCTCCCCATCTCCTCATCCTCAGACAATTATGATTCTACTTTGTGTCTCGAAGAATTTGCCTATTCTGGACATTTCACAAACAGAATCATACGGTATGTGGTCTTCTGTGACTTTTTTCACTTAGCATGATGTTTTCAAGGTTTATCCAAGTTGTAGCATGTATCCCATACATCATGCCTTTTCGTGGCAGAAAAATATTCTGTATTATATATGCACACACACCCCAATTTGTTTATACATTCATCAGTTGATGAACGTTTAGGTGGTTTCTGCTTTGGGGCTATCCTATTCATTTTTTTCCCATTCCTTTTTCTCTGCTTTTCTTCCTAATTTTCTACTCCTGACCTAAATAGGAAGTTAATGTTAGTTGTATTCTCTCCTTAAATGCATGCCTAAAGCTTTTCAATGGTACAGATATTCCTGGTAAAATTCACTGTTCTAAGCATACCTCCTCCCTTCCAAATGACAGCAGAGGTCACCGTGAGAGGTATCTGGCCATTGTGAAGGTTAAAAGATATAAGGGGCACAAAAGCCTCTACTCAAATTTACGCACACATAAGGGACTATTGTGAAGGACTTTCTACCATTTCATGCTCAGGATTTAATTAAGAACTTCCGAGATGGTATGATCTTGTTAAGCTTCTCTTCTTTGGAACATAAATTCCTAAGGCCAGTGATAATGACACCCATTTAATCTGTGTAATATTAGTACAGTTCAAAGGAAACATTTGGTCCCTTAATACTAGCTGAAAATAGAAATATTAATATTTAACATTTATAGAGTGCTTATCAAGTGTCAGACACTGCGCTTTGTGCTTTACATGTATCACATTTTGTGTTTACTAGAACTTTATGGAATAAATACAATTATCATCTTAAAATTCTGGACGAGAAAAACTCAAGAGGTTAAGAAACTGGCCCATGGTTACAAAGATGGGGAAATGCTAAGGTGAAGGAGTGTCTGACTTTTGTCTTCATCTTGACCACTACACTTTATGGATAGTGCTGAGATTAACCAAATACACAAAAAGTAACATACAGATCTTATGCACATATATTCAGAAGATTGCTAGTATAACTATAACAAGAAGATCCTGTAGTAAAAAGTAGAAGTACAGAGTTTGTTTTGAAGGTGAATGCTCCCCAGTGCCACCCAACATCCTAAACGGTTTAAGCAGAGATACAAAAAGGAGTGGTAAAGTCAGATCTACATTTTAAAGAGAAAACTGCCAGGTGGAGAATGAACGTGAAAGGGGGCAAAACTGGACACGCCAGGGACAGGAGTGGTCCTAAGGCAGTGAGAGCAGGAAAAGGAGAGGAGGGACAAATTTAACCACCATATCAGGTAAAAATCAGAGAACCTTGTTAAATGATTACACAGGAAAGATGAGTAACTCAAGGAATAAGTCCATCAACAGTGGCTTCAGGATTTTAGCTTATGTAAAGCCAGTGCCATTAACTGAGATAAAGGAACAGGTTTAGGGAGCTAGGTGATTAGTTCAATAGTGGACATGTTAAATCCGAGATGGCTCTGGGATTTCCAAATGGAGATGTTTGGCAGGCAACAGGAAATGGAAGACAGAAACTCAGAAATGAAGTTAAATATGGAGATAAAAATTTGGAGGTCATCTGCATATACCACTGGGAGCCATCTACCACCAGAGTAGATGAAATCAACTCTGAAGAATGTGTTGAATGGTAACAGAATTAGAGCACAACCCAAAAATAAGGTAATTTTCTTGGTGATGAAACTGTTCTGTATTTTGACTGTGGTAGTGATTACATGACTTTATGTGTCTGTCAAAATTCACAGAGATGAATGCTAAAGGGAGTGAATTTAACTACAAAGAAGTTATATGCAATAAATCTTACTAAAGAAAAAAAAAAGGAGAGAGCAATGAGTAGTGTTACATTTGGTGAAAAGACCGTAAGATAGCATGCTGGGAGGAGAACGCAGATGATGTTAGTTGAAAAGTGAATAGGGAAGTAGCAGAAATGATTGACTATTTGGGAAGCCTGGATGAGACAAGGAAGAGCGAGTTTCAATAACAGCTAAATGGATGTGTTGGACTGAGGGCATGTTTTCACTGTGAGACAGACTTCAGCAGATTTACAAGGACAAAGAAGTTTATGGGAAGGCAGTGAATATATAGGAGACTGCAAAGGACAACTAAGAGACTCCAATGAAAGTTTGGATGGAATCAGGTTGGTAGTTCCAGGTTAAAAAAAAGGAATACTTAATGCATTTAATATTCTACAAAGACACAAAGTCATCTGCTGAGCATCAGAAGGGTTGGGCTGAGTGTAGGATTTCATAAAAGGCAAATCACATAGGAATGGCTGGCAGAGAGCATTATATATCTACATTCATAGTGGCAGTTATTGTCCAGTAGTACTGTGCCTACTGGAATTTAAGAACAGAGAAGATGGGGTGTAGCTAACTAACATTTCTCAAAAGGAAAAGTTGGTAGGAAAACCACAGATTTTTATAAGAGGATAGCTCAGATAATCATCCTCCCCCACCTCTGCTTAAATCTCATACTCCCTGAAGACTACAATTCTGTTCATGTTACTTGAACACTAAAACCTGCTGCCTCTCCAACATTCCTTTCCCTGCTTGATTATTTTTATATGACTTAAAACATTCTAGCACACAGGGCACCAGGCCGGCTCAGTTGGTGTAGCATATGACTCTTGATCTCGGGATTGTGGGTTCTGGCCCTACACTGGATGTAGAGATCACTTAAAAATAAAATCTTAAAAAACAAAACAAAACAAAACAAAAAAACCTTTCTAACATACTACAAGGGCAGAGACCTTTTGGATTCTTCAATTCTTGGAAACCTCAAGTGCCCAAAACAACGACTGACTCATAGTGGGCCCTCATTAACTATTTGTATAGTTGAAACAGGTGGGCTTCCACATTTCCCTCTGAATATGGGTCACCAGCCCCCGAATCCCAAAAATATTCAAAGAACTTTATAGCAATATGGAAAGCATGTTAGAAAAACTAACAGAAACCTGAGGTAAAGGAAGGCTTGAGTTATAATTCTTCTTATGCCTCTGAGAAACCCAACTTACCACTGATGGGCTTATTGTTTATATCAGCAAAATAAGAACAATTCTATCCCAGGAATAATTGCTTAAGTCATAAGATTAATGCCTGAGAAAAGGTTCTACAAAATTGAAAAAGAAACAAGACTTTATTATGACTGCAACAAAATTAGCGAGTACTACTAACACAGCAACAGTAAAAAGAGAAAAGAAATATATTTAAGAAAATGTATTTTGGACCCTCTTTTGCACTACTAGGGAAAATTCTGTCAAAAGTATTAGAAACACTTCTCAAGACTACTGTGTGCAAGGTAGAGAGCAGCACTGGAAGGAGAAAACACTTTTAGTAAGACTGGGTTTTCTTGTCGAGAGTTCTCTTCTGCCTGACAGAGAACAGCATTCCCCAAGCTGTCTGGATTACTCTGTCTGGAAGCAGGTAAGCACAACGGTTTCTTTTGAAAGTATATTAGTAAGTCTGGGGAAAAGTGGGCTGAATTCTGAACAAAGAATCCATGTCTATTCATGGAGATATATATATGACTAAGTTTATTAATATCCAATGAATGAAACTTTTGAGACTCATGTTGCAAAGAAATGAACTACTATAAATAGGAGGAAAGTGTATATCATATGCAGATGAGAGACTGTACAAGGGGCTTGCCAGAAGGGTTGGCACTTGCATCTGTTAGTATATTACACCATTAGGTGTCTAGGCTCATTCTGCAGCATATAAAAGAACTTGAGGGGCACCTGGGTGGCTCAGGGAAAGTGTCTGCCTTTAGCTCAGATCATGATCCCGGGGCCCAGGATGCAGCCCTGCATTGGGCACCCTGTTCAGTGGGGAGTCCACTTCTTCCTCTGACCCCTGACCCCTGCTCATGCTCTCACTTGTTCTCTCTCAAATGAATAAACAAACAAACAAACTTGACCTAACCCCAGTATCTTCCAGAGAATGCTTAAGATTTCACCGTGAAGGGCCACAAGAAAGTAGGAATCACATGGCAGAAATGTACTTTTCTTTTCTTTCTTTTTTTTTTTTTTAAAGATTTTATTTATTTATTTGACACAGAGAGCAAGATTACAAGTAGGCAGAGAGGCAGGCAGAGAGACAGGGTGAGGAGGAAGCAGGCTCCCCGCTGAGCAGAGAGCCCGATGTGGGCCTCGATCCCAGGACGCTGAGATCATGACCTGAGCCGAAAGCAGAGGCTTTAACCCACTGAGCCACCCAGGCGCCCAGAAATGTACTTTTCAAGGCAGCTTTGTTTCAAGTATTTTTACAAATAAGGTGAGGAAAGTCAATCATTTTAGTTTATTTATTCCTAAGGATCAAACTCAAGCCTCTGAAAAAGGGAGCCTAAAGCCTTTGTTTTAAAAACTGCTCTATTATTTTGATAGATAACATGGAACAAGGAACATGTAAAAAAGTCCTGCACATAAGGCTTCAGAACATATTTTCTCCATAGGAAAATGAGAAACTAAATTATAAGGGTATAGATTAAGGGAGGGATTAGGCTGGCTTGTGGGACATCAAACCACAGGTGATCTGTTTTTAGCCGCAGGAACTAAATATTCCAGGGATATTTCAAATATTTCTTAGAAGGTGTAAGTTAAGCAAAGGCAAGAATAAATTTCAGATTCCTAATTCCTGCTGCTGACATTCAAATCATGGTTTTCCACATGAGACTCAGGTCAGTCTACCCAAACTAAAGGCTTTTATTTCTCTGCTTTTATGTCTACTTATGTTTTATTTCTTTTAAGGCACTGTGAATATTCTCACAGGTGAAAATAAATCAAGGATTATTATTAAAACATATTTTCCTGAGTTAAACTGTGCTCCTTTTATACTGAAGTGAATCAAAACCAAAAGAGAGAACAGCAATGTCATTGGCTGTTTAGATTACTATTTTTTTAACACCCCCAAAACAGACAAATGTACCTCCATTTGAGAAATAAATCTCAATCGTCTTGCAACCTACAGAATCTGGAAACCATCCCTCAACCTTAGCTGAGCTTCCACGAATATAAAGGAAACTCCTGGAAGCCACATAAACAAGATGAGTTGTTGCTACTACTATAGTTTCTACACTACTGGGGATATGGGATGTAATGCCAGTCTCTAAAAGCAAGGAGTTTACATTTTAACATCAATATGGAGATAAAAGATCTTGGATCCCAGTGAAGTGAGGACTTGAAATTGAGGATCTCATAAAAATCCCTGAGACTCCAAATAGAGTGACAGCCTCAGTGAAAAGGTATTTAATAAAAGAGAACAAAATAAACCAGTGAACCAACACAGAGTAAAGACAAGGAAGGATGCTCAGTTTCACCTAGGTGGAAAGGGACTGTTGTCATCCCCCAAAATAGTATCTACAGGGAATGCCTTCACATGTTGTTTGGGATATGAAGGGAGATTTAGGACACTAAACTCAGATTAAGGTCTAGCTAATGTTTTCCTCAAGACATGTGGTACATAAAGCAAACACAAACCTGCTTTGGGATGACCTGCCCACAGTGTACACCCAGGAAAATTTTGCTGAAGAGGAATTTATAAAACAAATTTATAAAATATATGAAGAAACAATGCACTATGAGCAAGAGCCAGAAGACATAGTAAGTTGAACGATTAGAAACCTCCCTCTGCCAAAGGAATTTAAAACAATATTTTTATATCAAACAGATAATAAAAAAACTAAACTCATTATTATTTTCAAAAGTGAGAAGTTCATGTCACATGGTATGCACCTTACATAGTACACACATTCAGGAAATTATATAAAAATGCATTGTTGAGGGTGCCTGGGTGGCTCAGTCGTTAAGCGTCTGCCTTTGGCTCAGGTCATGATCCCAGGATCAAGTTCCGCATCAGGCTGCTTGCTTCTCCCTCTCCCACTCCCCCTGCTTGTGTTCTCTCTCTCATTGTCTCTCTCTATCTCTGTCAAATAAATAAAATTAAAAAAAAATGCACTGCTGGATGATGAGTTGGAAATGTTTTTCCACAAATTCTAAAGCTCTTTTTTTACCCAACAAGTATACAAAAACCATAATGAAAACCCTAAGACTTCAAGAAATATCCAATTAATACAATTTCTGCACATTTAATTACTGAAGAGATCCTATGAACTAAGTAATCAAAAGTCTGGCCAATCTCTGAGGCTTCTCAGAGTACACTGAACACAAACACAATTCTCATTTCACAGGGCTTGATCTTCAACACCAGAGTATCCAGAATTGCTGCATTTTGTTCCAGTCAGAAATATGATCTAGAGTAGTTGCAAGAAATATGATCTAGAGTAGTTGCAAGAAAATGTTTTCCACAGAAGTAAGAAAAGGGACTATATGCCTAATGCCAGCAATGCATTTTTTTAAAAATTTTATTTACTTGACAGAGATAGAGAGAGACAATGAGAGAGAGAACACAAGCAGGGGGAGTGGGAGAGGGAGAAGCAAGCAGCCTGATGCGGAACTTAATCTTGGGATCATGACCTGAGCCAAAGGCAGACGCTTAACGACTGAGCCACCCAGGTACCCTCAACAATGCATTTTTATATAATTTCCTGAATGTGTGTACTATGTAAGGTGCATACCATGTGACATGAACTTCTCACTTTTGAAAATAATAATGAGTTTAGTTTTTTTATTATCTGTTTGATATAAAAATATTGTTTTAAATTCCTTTGGCAGAGGGAGGTTTCTAATCGTTCAACTTACTATGTCTTCTGGCTCTTGCTCATAGTGCATTGTTTCTTCGTATATTTTATAAATTTGTTTTATGCCTAATGTCTGATGTTACAGCTTTAAACAAGTATCTCTATACCAACTATGAGGTATTCTTATAGCATCACACCTGTCAAAAGCAAATGTGTTCTGAAGCAAGCTTTAAAGTGCTTTATCCTCAGGCAGACTCAGTGAGACCCAATTCTCAAAAATTAACAACAGGGCTGCCTGGGTGGCTTGGTCAGGTTGAATGACAGACTCTTGGTCTGGGCTAGGGTCATGGTCTCAGGGTCCTGGGATGGAGCCTGATGGGGCTCTGCACACAGTGCAGAGTCTGCTTGTCCCTCTCCCTCCCCTCTGCTCCTCTCCCTGCTCTTGCTCTCTCTTTCTCCAATTAATAAATTTTTTAAAAGTCAACAACAGGGGCGGCTGGGTGGCTCAGTCAGTTAAGCGGCTGCCTTCAGCTCAGGTCATGATCCCAGGGCCCTGGGATAGAGCCCCACATGGGGCTCCCTGCTCCATGGGAAGCCTGCTTCTCCCCTGCCTGCCATTCCCCCTGCTTGTACTTGCTCTCTTTCTCCCTTGCTCTCTGTGTCAAATAAATAAAATCTTAAAAAAAATAATAATAAAAGTCTACAACAAAAGACTGATATTTAAACCAAATTGTTATGTTTTAATCATCTCTCCAAGTAAACAAGATACTGAATGAGTAAGTGCAAATAAGACTGTAGTCATTGAGAACAGGACAACTTCAAGTTGAAGTTCAAGAAATGAGAGGGCCAGGAATGTTTCTGGTAGCTTTATAATTAAAAAATGCTATTTACATGGATTCTTCAGGTTCATTTACTTTGAATTCTGAAGAGTGTAAGAAATCAAGGGATATCACAGATTTTCAGGTTCTTTTATTAAATATATTTATAGGGTTTTTTTAATCATTTGGGTTTTTTTGAAGATTTTATTATTTTATTTGACACAGAGAGAGAGATTACAAGTAGGCAGAGAGGCAGGCAGAGAGAGAGGAGGAAGCAGGCTTCCTGTGGAGCCTGCCACATCACTAGCTGTTGGATGACAACTCACAGGTAAGTATGTGAAAGGAGACAATGAAGGGTTGAACTACTGTTCTCCAACAAAGGAGTGTTCCTTGGGGGGCATTCACCTGTAGCCACAGCCAAACTGTTTTTTCATAAAGCCCCAGGTAGTAATGACACTGTGAATACTGATGCGATGGAGGCCAGTCTCTTGAGAAAACAGATGATTTACAAACGTTATGATAAATGACTCCCTTTCCCCACCACCTTGCACTGTTGCACTACGTTGAACTAGATGTTCTACTGTTCAAAGTAACCAGACAACCTCCCTAAGAAATTCAGGAGGAAAGTGCCTCAAGAACTGAGTTGTGTGGGAAAGCTGTATCTTAAAACTAGGGATCAGGTTTTTGATTCTCATGTTTACCTATCAATTAAACGGCTCAAAAAAGACAATTAGCACCAAGGATGTTCGTGACTAAAACCTCCCTATCCGGGCACCTGGGTGGCTCAGTGGGTTAAAGCCTCTGCCTTCGGCTCAGGTCATGATCTCAGGGTCCTGGGATCGAGGCCCGCATCCGGCTCTCTGCTCGGCAGAGAGCCTGCTTCCTCCTCTCTCTCTGCCTGCCTCTCTGCCTACTTGTGATCTCTCACTCTGTCAAATAAATAAATAAATCTTAAAAAAAATATATTTAAAAAAATAAAAAAATAAAAAAATAAAACCTCCCTATCCAGTGCATTTCTAGATCAACTGTGGGGGGAGCATACAATTTTCTAATTGTATAATTTAACCTGAGAGGTATACAGAGGGTAAATCATACTGCATGGGGCACTACTGCACCAGATGGGCTATGTTGACTTGTTAAAAGTCATATTCTTATGGGACTAATGACTCTAGTTGATAAGCCTCAGATAATTTTTTAATAAAATTATAAAAATTCAGGGGCACCTGGGTGGCTCAGTCGGTTGAGCATCTGACTCTTGATTTCTGCTCAGGTCATGATCTCAGGGTCAGGAGATCAAGTCCCTGAGTTGGGCTCTCTGCTGGATGTGGTGCCTCCTTAAGATTCTCTACCTAATCCCTCTGTTCTTCCCCCACACACCTCCACTTACTCTCACTCCACTCTCTCCCCCCCAACTCTTCGCCTCACTTAAAAAAAAGGGAGAGCACCTGGGTGGCTCAGTTGGTTAAGCATCTGTCTTCCGCTCAGGTCATGATCCCAGGGTCCTGGGATCAATCCCCATGTCAGGCTCCCTGCTCAGCGGGGAGTCTGCTTCTCCCTCTCCCTCTGCCCCTCCCCCAGCTCCCTCCAGCTCATGCAGACTCTCTTGAGCTCTCTCTCAAATAAATAAAACCTTTTAAAAAATTATAAAAATCCAACATTCCTAAGTTACTAAGATTCTAGGTGATGCTACATTAAACAATTAAATAATTTTGAACTGGGAAGAATATAATACTTTGACAATATTAATGATAAAATAATAATGATAAAATTAGTATTACAGGGAAAAAATGAAGAGCATTAAATCTCTCTGTGAATCAGAGAGAGCACTTTCATTTTTCAGAACTAGTTATAAACTTCGATGTTGTCACTGTTATTTTTCTAAATCCCAGATTAACTAAGAGATGAATTCCTTTATGTTTAGGATTGATTGGGTTCTAATATTTTGAGAAGATAGGATTAAGGACTATAGAGTATGCTTGTTTTAATTGGTTTCCAGCCCCAAAGCTACTAAATTAACCACTGAGGAACTGATTCATATGAACAAAGCAAAATAATAATAATAATAAAAATAAAAACAAAAAACACATGTACAGTGACATATACCTTAGAGGCATTTTGTATATTTGAAATTTCATTTGCATTTTTAGACAATGGAGTAACTCTTTTGCAGGTTGAACTAAAACATAAACACATCATTGAAGAAATCAGACTACGAATGTCAGCATTCATTTGATGTTTCTGGAAGTCAAGGAAAGTAGCCAATTAAAAAATAACTCAAACACTGGTTCTTTTTCATGTTCAGCAAGCATAAAATAATTAATGGCACAATAGCTTACCTGGGCCGGGGCTCTTTCTTGAACTTAGGTTCTGAGCATCCGTAATCTCTTCTGCTTGCCCGTCTGCTTCTACCTCTATTTTGTTCTGAATCTCTTTTGCATCTTCACTAAGGCAAGTTCTTATGCTCTCATCCTCTTCTAAGACCCTCTGGACTGCGGTGGGAACACCAGCAGTACTAACATTAGAGGCAGCAGCAGGAACAATGGCTGGTGTGGGAGGAGGAGGAGCTGGAGGAGTTGGAGGAGATGGAGAAAAGGAAGGAACTGTGGAAGGGGTAATGGGAGCCGGGCCACACTCCACTTTCATCTCTTCTGGGGCATTTTCCAGAATCTCCAATTCAAGAGTCAATGGCAATACCTCCTGTTTTACTATTTCCACAATGCTCTCCGTGGCTGGTAATGGTTCACTAACTCCATTCATCTCATTAATTAGAATAGTACTAGCAATCAGTGGAATATCATTAGGTGCTACACTACAAGATTTCTTGCATATATCATCATCAATTACATTTGTCGGTGATGGATCTGATGTCTCTGTGCAAGATACAGGACTGGGTACAGGAACTGTGTCTTCTTTTGAGGAAGAGAGTTCACACCTGTCATCTACAGCAGTGGTGAATATTTGCTGGCTACTAAGAGCAGCAGAGGTGGGGGAAGCAATTGTACTTCGAACAAGTGGAGAAACAGTGGTAGGTGATGGAGGCAGAGGAAGCTCTGGCATGGATTCTACTGCAGTTGTCTCTGATGTCTGGCCTGCTGGTTCTTTCTTCTCTCCACTAAAGACTAGCCTAAGGACTGGGGAAGGAGACTTTAACACTGGATCGGGTTTTGGCTTCTCTTCTGGGGAAGAAAAAACAGAAGAGTTTAAGAATAATTCTTGGATCAGAGATTATATTGTATTATTTTGGGCTAGTTCTTTTAATCTCTTATCCGAAATCATGGGCAACACAAGACAGACCAAATTGTTAGACTTTGCCTCTCCAAAAACAGTCATATTTTCTAGTTATACCTAATGTTACTTGGTAACCAATAAATATAAAGTTTATTTTGGAGTAAAAGAAGGAATCAACAATTAACCAAATAATTACCTCAAGAATACAACAGAAAAATTCATCAAAACGGAAGCTATACCATCCAGAAATGGGAATGGGGCTTTTTTTTTTTAAAGTAAAGACCTTCATTTCTACTGTATCTTGCTCCCTATAGAAGATTTTTCTGCCAAGGATACACTATAGTGGCAGAACAGATCACGAACAAATAAGTACAGATTAAATTATTATAGACTGGTATTTTTATTTTATATATTTCTGCATTTAGGAGAATTTTTGTTAAGAATGTATATTACTTGTATAAAAAACTGTTTTAAGAGAAGTTATCATTGTGTCATTTATTATCAGTGCAATTTATCATCTGTGAAATCAAGTCCCTGAATATAAAACTTCACTTACAAACTAAGTTAACTTTCATTTTTCAAAAGAGGCAGCATGTGATATAACCAGAAATAATGTGAAAATATAAAAATGAAAGTTTATCTTATAAAAAAATTCTTCAGGGAGAAACTGAAGTTAATATTCAGATAATCAAGTCCAATTAAAAAAAAGAACATAATATGTACATCTGAAATACTTGAGAATATATAAAATGTGTATCTGTATATAGATGAAAAAAGAATGAGAGGAAGAGAGAAACTGATGATCACAATAAAGGTATACCAGAAACATGTGAGAAACTGTAATTCATGAAAATCTCCATATTCTAAAATTCTAGGTAAACTGATATGTGATTATTCCAGGGTCGATGAAGCCAAAGGAGATTTAGACTGGTTTCCAGCCTGATCCTTCTGTAGCATGATAATCAAGCTCCACTGGAAAAGCAGATATTCATGAATATGTTCAACAAACAACAAAATTTTAAGCACTACTAAAAGACAAGTTTAAACTGAAAGGGACTTTACTTTCTCTGCCAGAATCTTTATGCATCAGTGAAAACCAGTCTTTACAATAAATTATTGTAATTAAGTTTGTCATAGAAAATATGCTCTGTTAATCAGAGAAACAGATGGTAAATATTACCATTAAGCTGTTAAAGGATAATTCATCCTTTAATATAATTTGTCATTCATTAACTACTTTCACTGGCCTTAAAATTAATTTTAATTAATGGGTGTAGAGACCAGTGCTTCTTAAATTGAACTCTACCTATTTACTGTACAGGAGAAATAGAATCATTAGGCTCTCACTGTCAAATCCCTCAGACTATGTTGTCAGGGCAAAAGACAAAAATATTTCAAAGCAACCTATCTACCATATATATATATATATGAATATATAAGAAATACACATTTATTAAAATATTGCACACAAAAATAATCTCCAACTCACTGGAGTAACTGCTATAAGGGTCACCCAGATTACATGAAAGCACTGTGAAAGCACATCAGAGTAACACCCTTTTTAAACACTGAGTGAAAGCAATAAATAGTAAAAGCAGTAATAGTAAAATAAAATAAAAGCAGTAGATAATAAAAAGTAATTCTCACATTAATAATAAAGTATGTCAATTCTATTATTAATTTAAAAAAATAAAATTTCCAACACCAAAACCAAACAAAAGCAGAAGACCTAGACTAAAATTTCTATATAATCTCGAGAAAAATCTAACTTGAAGAAAATGAGGAAAAAAAAAAGACTTATTTTGAGAGGTCCTCATTCTGAAATAAAACTCCTTTAATTCATTCAAGTTTTAATACAGAAAACTGAGAAGTATACACAGCAAATTTAAACAAAGAACACTGATTTTATCTGAGAAATTTTACTATTAAGAGTATGTTTTGCAAAGTCATGATAGTTTGAAATCTAATGCATTACAAATATTTCTATCATTTGGCCATCTTCAGGAAATTGTAGGAATTCCATCTTTAAGAATTTCTTAAATTCTTAAATCATGCAAGAGGGAGCAAAAATCTGGAAGATTTAAGGTTCTTTATATTAACACTGTATAACAGCAACAAAATAAGAGAGAAACAGAGTAAATGTCTAACATGAAGGATTTATTAAAGAAATAACAGTGTGGGCCATATAATGGTATATTGTGCAGTCATTTAAAGTAGACTTTTAGGGCGCCTGGGTGGCTCAGTGGGTTAAAGCCTCTGCTTTCGGCTCAGGTCATGATCTCAGCGTCCTGGGATCGAGGCCCGCATCGGGCTCTCTGCTCAGCAGGGAGCCTGCTTCCTCCTCTCCCTGTCTCTCTGCCTGCCTCTCTGCCTACTTGTAATTTCTCTCTCTGTGTCAAATAAATAAATAAAATCTTTAAAAAAAAAAAATAAAAAAAAAAAATAAAGTAGACTTTTAAAAGAGCAAAGATATGGAAAGTTGTTTATGATAAAATATATGTTTTTTAAAAAGCAGGACACAAAACTGTATGAGAACATAAATCTAATTTGCTAACTTAAAAAAAATGTATGCTACTAACATATGCATATGGGAAAGTCTGAATTAAGCTTACTAACAATGGCTCTAGATAATGAGACAAGAGATATTTTCTCTTTCTACTTATCCATAGTTTATACAATGAATGCCATATTTATAAGGAACAAACCGCTCCCTTTATTCTCAGATGGCAGTGGAACCAACTGTCTAGATGGGTACTTTTTGGTTGCCAGGAGTCTCATGTAATGGAGAAGGTGATACCATCATTTAATGGGCAGAGACCAGCAACGGTAAACATCCTGCAACTTGAGGGACAGTCTCACTTGACAGAGAATAGTCCTGCCCTAAATTCCAGGGGAGCTCCAGTTGAACAACATTGCTATAAATCGTTGAATTACAACAGAATATCATTCACTGAATATCTATCTACTCTGTACTAAGTGCTTTCAGAAAGCACTAATTCTAAGACTAAGAAACAAATAACTTTTATTTGTATTTCATTGTCCGTACCATATCCTCCACACACTGGGCTGAATGTACCTAGTCAAACAATGGCAAACAACAATCAAGCTGTGTCTAGACACCATCAACGTGAATTGATGATTTTAATTCATTCAATATTCAATGCCTCTCTCTCTACAAACCAAGATGAAGCTCTTCCTTGCGTCTCTCTCTCTATAAAGTAGCAAGCAATTGGAAATGTCTTATTTCTCTGGCAATTTGGTGTTCATGTAACCATTTCAGCTGTTCATATCACAAACTCTGAGAAAACCACAAGTTTAATAATGGTAGCTAACGTTTATTAAGCACTTCTTATGTGGTAGGAACTGGGCCAAACACCAAATATACACCGTGTCCTTTAATACTTACAAAGACTGCTGGGGTAGAAACTATTATGTTCCTGTTTTCCAGATGGGGAAACTGAGTGTTTTATGGATTAAGTCATAGGTCCAGGGTCATATAACTGGTCAGTGTTGGAACATGAAAATGATTCCAAATCCCACATTTTTCCACTTGAGCGGGAAAAAAACAAAGGTGTATGGAAAAAGTAGTATTTAGGTGAAGCAAGCGGGGGCTAACTTTGGGACTAACAACCAAGAGTTCTGCATTCTTCCTTAAGGAAATCAAGGCCTAAATATGACAAAATGAAGGTGTTTCATAATCTAAAAATTGTAGCAGGGCAGAGCTATCATCATTAAGACATCTTATGAATTATTTATATTGTGGCCCAGCTGAGGTTTGCATAGAAGACAGATACACTGCGAGGCCTCTTTGGATGATAAGTATTCAGTGTGCTTAGCATAATTCTAATTAGCAAAAAGATTACAACTGTGCAAACCAATAATAAAGTTTTTAAGAGAATATCCTGAAAATTCTTCTCTACTCTGAAAACATTCTGATTTTTGACTCAAAAATTCTCTTTCTTTGGAGATAGAAAGCATCTTCTACAATACCTACTAAGTGCACTCCTGCAAGGTGAATGGCTTTCGTATTAAAAAAAACTAACCTTAAGCATGCATAATCTTTAATGTCTGAACACTGCTGAAAGAAGTATCTGACAGAGCAACTTTTAGAAACATGCCATGTTAAGGTTTGTTACTTGTTTTTTGGTTTGCAATAATCTTATAAAACAAAATATACGATGTATCTCTGTTCAAATTTACTAGGTTCCTCAATACTAAAGGGGAAAAACATCCTATTATCTTTGTATGCTCTAGAAAACAATGAAATGTAAGTTTCTAAGTGTGAAAACTTATAAAAAAAATAATATTAAATAACTTTGCTTAGGTTATTTGCCAATTCCCAAGTACTTTTTAAAGAATAATTTTTAGAAAGTACATTGACTAACATCCACCTATGAAGGGGTTTGGAGAAATGAATAAATAAAAAAATTAGAAATTACATATGCTTTCTATTCATTCTTACAATGAAGTCAGAAACATTACAGAAGCATGTTCCAGGTCACGTGCTTTCTCCTGTGTTTTTCCAATTTTCCCCAATTTTGGTTAAGGTCAACCTGCATCTAACTACGTAAAAAAGAAAGACTATGATATCTAATTTTCTGACATGAGCTTTCCCTTACAGTTTTCTATTATAATCCAAAAAGCAATTTGTATATTTATTTCAACAAACATTTTACACTTCATGTTCAAGGTAAACAGGAATAGAGACTTCAGTATGATTAAGATACACAGCATAATGACTCACCAAGACCAAATACTAGCGCATGATGAAGCCAGAATAAACTCAGTACTACAGAACTGAAACTACAGAAGCCAAATTTGTAAGAAGACATATTTCATGTTTTAAAAAATAGCAAGATACACAGGAATATGTTAAATATATAAATGAAACTACGTTATTATTGTAAAACAATATACACTTTATTTCCCCAACCTTGTTCCCCTTCCCCACCAAAAAACAAAACCAAACCAGTTCCAGGCAACTAAGTTTTTACCTATAAATATATATCAACAGTGAGGCATTAATAAAATACAGGAAAAAATTTTACTAATCAACCCTACTTTACTTTCCTAGAGGTAGAATGCTTTGATTTTCCATTTCAAAGCTTTGTTTACAAGTGGGTATCTAAATAACCTTCAGATATTTCATTCTTGCTCTCAAATGCTAAGGGCAATATAATCAAATAAAAAAGGGAAGAAAACAGTTATACACAAACCTTGCTTCTGGTCGCTAGCTGCAGAGACAGGGGTGCTGGCAGCAAGATGAGCGCTCTCCACAGTCCCATAAACCACAGGGCTGTGCTCAGGGACCTGGCTGGACAGCTGCTGGGATATGAAGTACAAAAAAGGGTGATAATGAGCGTGCGAACATAAAAACTAGCAACATGGAACCCAAGCAAGTGGGGAACAGAGTGGGGCAGGAGATCACAAAATTAGAGGGGGGAAAAAAAAGGAAACCAAGAAAAAAAAATATAGGCCAATTTAATAATTCAAAGAGTACGGAAGACGGCAAGAAAAGGAAAGAGGCAGCAGAAAAAGGGAAGGAAAAGAGATGATTACTATTAATCACAGCAAGAGAAGATAGCAGAAAAATCATTAGTATAAATGCATTCTCCAGGATTCCTTCTAAGGACAAACAGACTTTCCACCTAATAGCAGACATCACATCTGATAGGGAATTTAACTCCAAGTCAAAGACCAAAGGGATCTGGTCAACTTCACCTGTAAAGTACCTAGCAAAGTAGTCCATCTGACAAAAGCTGGAAAAACAAAACATGATGGGTTTTAAAACCAGTCACTGATTCAAGAAAACAATATCGAAGGGTGATCCCCGTCATTTACCCATATATTCACAAAAGTGAAATGCAACTTGTAAAGTATCTAAAGGCATTTTTCCCTTAAAACGTCTTTAGATTCTGGGACAAGGATGGTATCTTTTCTGAGTCAGAAATCTGAGTAAAATATCTGTTTTTCGGAGCTAAGAGGAAACTCTTCATTTTCACTCAGCCACTTTATTGGAATCAAAAATAGGCATGAAATCCTAGCACAGTACATTGAAAAAATTGCAGCCATTATTCAACTTGGGAGGGAACAAGAATTACACAAGAAAGGACAAGAACACTCATTCATTCTATACCACTTTCCATGCAGGTATTTGTTCTGGACTTGAGGGTTACACAAAACCCAAAAAACAAAGCGGTGTCTCTCCTCAGAGATCTAAGGTCATTTTTTCGTTAGCTATAATCTACACTGAATTCTATCAGTGCTATCAGAGCAGAGTCCCTGCACAATTCTGATTGTGTGTGTGTGTGTGTGTGTGTGTGTGTGTGTGTGTGTGTTTTAGACATGAGGGGGAATTAAAGTGTGAATGAATGTGGCGTGAGTAGGGCCACCTAAAAAAGTGAGTGTTAATAATAAATATTTTCAAATCAATAGGTCTCATTGAGAATAGGAATATAAAATAAATCAGTTCAGATGCATACCATTTATCCTATGTCATTTTAGTAACTACTGTCCAGAATGTACAACATGCGATTTACATTTGATTATATCTGGACTGTATAGAATAACAGACAGGAATAGGGAAAATTCACCTATTCATTAGACGATGAGAGTGCTCATACTCCAAATTATTTCTAAATAAAGACTACTAAAATTATATTTCTATATATAAAAAATGAAAAGAGTTACTGTTTTTACTTTGAATCACAGCCAAATAAATGAATAGCACTGCCATGATTGCTCTGAATCCTTAGTTCCGGTGGGAAAAAAGTTGTGTTATTAAAATTCAAAAATTAGGACCTCTTCATATCTATAAATGAAAATATAGACTCCTTTCAGTTCTAAGGCTAAAAATAGCTCTAAAACAAAGGAAAGGCCCTAAGTTACTTAGCATTTATTAAACAGGAAATAAAGACCTGTAAATTGTATTATTTACCTGAAAGGGAGAAAATATTAACTACTACGGTTGCCTGGGAAATTAATAACCCCCAAAATGGGTAACTGCTAAAATCAGGTCACCAAAACAGCAGCTATACACAAGGCGAGATGTTTAAGACAGTAAAAGGCTACTGATACCTATACATCTGTGTTGATCAGCGAGTTTTTTAAGGTCAGATTAAAATAATCTGCAATCATATTCAAGAGACAACTGCATAGAGATTTTTAAAATTAACAAAGTCCTAGGAAGATTTTGCACACAAACATTTATAAGAAAGGACTGAGATAACATGCTGTTTAAATCCCAGTTCCAAACCCAAGCATCTGGAACATAGTTACACAACCACAACCTGCTAGGAAAGGACCTCTCAGTTTCCTCAGCTGTAAAATGAAAAGGAACTAAATAAAGATCCTCCTACACTGGGTGTGGTGCATAAACAATGAATCTTGGATCACTGAAAAAATTAAATTAAATTTAAAAAAAGATCTTCCTGAAGACCCTAAAGTCCATTCAGGTTTAACAGTCACTAAGCCTCTGAAAGCATCAAGGAAACAAAAAACATAATAGTCACATCAGTATAATTCAATACTCTCACCTTGCTTTAGATTAATTTTAATGTAGGATAATCTCAAATTTTAGCTTAACCTCTAATTTCATCTCTTTTCACCTAACAAAATAACTACAAACAGCCTATAACAAAGGAGTTCCTTATCATTCCACAGTACAATTAATCATGGATTATTTTATCTAACTGATAAATCAGAAAAATCAGGAAACAAATTTGGAATATTGTGAATGAAGACCTCATATCCAATGCTATACACATTTGAATCCATATATGGAAATGAAGCTTTTGGGTAGCTGGAGAACTTAGGTAGTGTTTACTACCTAAGATCTACTTTGTTCAGAATACAGTTAAGGCATTTCAAAAATCTCTCCCCTTCATTCATATTCACTATTGGTGGGAATAAAAATTTATAAAAACCATTCTGGAAGAGCAATTAGTATAAAAACATGAAGTAATTCAATAAAGATGCTCAGAAAGTCAGAGTTAGGGGCGCCTGGGTGGCTCAGTGGGTTAAAGCCTCTGCCTTCGGCTCAGGTCATGATCCCAGAGTCCTGGGATCGAGCCCCATATTGGGCTCTCTGCTCAGTGGAGAGCCTGCTTCCCCCCCCACCCTGCCTACTTGTGTGATCACTCTCTCTCTCTCTCAAATAAATAAATAAATAAATTTTTTTAAAAAAATTAAAAAAAAAAAAAAAAAAAGAAAGCCAGAGTTAAAAGTTTAGGGTTGATGTGACAAGTACGCACTGTTATAATCCATAATTTAGGTCAACGCTAAATTCCATTACCTCCGTATGTTTCAAAATTAAGGCTCCAATTGGCAGAAGAAAAAACCTCTCTCGTTTTTCAACTACACTCATAAGGAAACTTACAATATGGCAAGATATTAGATACCTGACAGTATCAAATAAATTAATTTCCATTAAAAATTCTTTTAAAAATCTACTCTGTTGAAAAAAAATTTACTCTGTTAGAGACTTACATATTAAACCTGAAGTACTGGCCTCAAGAGATAATGGAATAGGGCAAAAATACTGGAGAAATTAATTTTTTTAAAAATAGTGTTTACCAATAGGTAAAACAGGCAAAATCTGGAATTGTCCTTAATTAATTTTTGTACAACTAAAAATCCCCATCTCTTTACATAGCCCACACTATTTCTACCCAGAAAGGGGCCATCTCCCTTTACTACCTATTTTAATCTTGTATGTGACAGGATGATTAAGCACAGAGGTAGAGACAGAGTGTCAGCAAACTATGGCCCAGGGACCACGTACCTGTTTCTGTATCACCCATAAGATGTTTTTTACATTTTAAATAGTTACAAAAAAATAAAAATAAAAAGAATAAAAGTTCTTGACACTTAAAAATTATATGCAACTTAAATTTAAGTATCCACAAATAAAGTTTTCTTGGAATAGTGATGGTCATTCATTCACGTATTTTTTATAGCCACTTCCATTCTACAATGGCAGAGTTGCGTGTTGGTGAAAGAGACTATGTCTGAAAAGTTGAAAATATTTACTATCTGCTCTTCTATAGAAAATGTTTGCTGACCTCTATTATAATTCACTGAAAGAATTGCAAATTCTTTCAAGTAGTAATGCAAATATAACAGGATGCTGATATAATACATTGTTATCACAAGGGATTATATTTGAACGTTTCGTACCCCATGATTTTAATCATTCTAATACCTGTGTTTTTGAACATCTATATATCCTGAGAATAAAAATGTACAGCTCTCCTCCACACTGCCCTGAGAAACATTATGAAAATTAAGAAGTAAAATAAAAATAAATGATGCCAGAAAAAAGGACCAAAACCTGCTTCTTTCATAAGTGGGAAGGAAGTCTTCTGTGTGCATTTCCTTCTGGTGTCTACCATGTACAAAACATTAAGAACCCACTGCTGATTAAAATAAGACAAAAATCTTTGCTTCATAGCACTTTTATCAACAGAAACATATAAAAGAATAAAGCAACACACACACAATTATGGAATATTCACCCATAGAAAAGAATGAAATCTTGCCATTTGTGATAACACAAATGGACCTAGAGGGTGTTATGCTAAGAGAAATAAATCAGACATCTAAAGATAAATACCATATGAGCTCACTTATATGTGGATTCTAAAACAAAACAAAACTAAGCTCACATAAACAGAATAGACTGGTGGTTGCCAGAGGCAGGGGGGTGAAGAATGGTAGGCAAAATGGGTACAGGGAATCAAAAAGTCTAAACTTCCAGTTGATGAAATAAATAAGTTATGCAGATATAATGTACAGCATAGTGACTATAGCTAATAATACTGTGCTGCATATGTGAAAGCTGATAAAAGTAAATCCTAAAGGGTCTCATCACAAGAAAAACAATTCTGTAACTACAGATGGTGACAGATGTTAAGCAGACTTACAGCAATGATCATTTTGAAATATATACAAGGGCTGAATCATTACGTTTTACACCTGAAACTAGTGCAACATGCTGTATCAATTATACCTCAGTAAAAAAATTATTTTTGTACCAAATTAAAATAAATCACAAAATTAATCATTTAATTACCAAGGCCATAATGCTACACTAAAGTAGTAAGGGTACAGAGATAACAAATATTCTGAGGTCCTGAATTTATACGTGTGTGAGGATTTTTTGAGGAAGCAAAATTTAGGCTGAATCTCAAAGAATCAACGTGAATGCAGGCATGTGGGAGGTATCTGAGAGGAAGTAGGAGGAAGCAGGTCAGGCAGAAGGAATAGCACATATGAAGACTCTGAAGGGAAGTGTATTAAATAATCAACCCGCTTTTAGGAAAGTGGGGGAGGAAGAGAGGAAGAGCTGGAGAACTTGGTGTGAGAAGTACTGGCCACAACAAGCATCTTGGTCCTTATCCCCTCAAAAATGGCCCAGGAACAGATTTTAAGCAGAAATGTGATATAATGACACTTATGTTTTTTAAAAGATCCTTTGCTGCATGGAGAACGAACTTGTGGGAAAGAAGAATGTTATAAGGACATAACATAGAAGTTTACTGCAGTAGTCCAAGAGAAATAATTATGATGTAAATAAAGGGTGTGTGTGAATAAATTTACTTAAACACAGGAGTTAAACTGACAAGATTTGGTAACTGATTAGTTATGGTAGGTAAGTATCATTAAGGAGAGGTGGGATAAAAAGAAGTACATTGGATTTCTGGCTTATGAGATGTGCGCCAGTCACTGAGATAGGGAACACTAGAGGAGATATCAGGTTTTGGCAGTCAGGAAGCAGGGGAGAGGAAGACCATGAACTCGTGTTTTGAGTGTGACATGCTTGTGAGATAACTGACCACAGAGTTCAAGTAGGAAGTTGGGTATATAACCTGAAGCTCAGAAGAATACTCATTATGTAACGAGTATATGAGTACAGCGATCTATGGAGTGATATAAGGGAATACCTCCTATTTTAATACAAGGACAATAATGTACAATAAGTAATGATCATAGCAATAATGTAACAGTAACAATAATGCACTGAATCCTAGAACCTAATAGATCACAAGATGTACAAAGTAGAAAAGGCATCAACCACATGATCAGTTCTTTCATTCTTTCTACGCTTTTCCCAAGAAACTACCAATTCTATTCAAAATATCTTAAGTAACATCAAATTACTATTTCCAATGGTGGAACCCATCTCAGGATTAGACAAATGTCTTACCCCATTATCCTGCTCCCGGTGGCTCTGAAACAAGAATCTCATCTCTTCTATGGAAAAGAGCTTCACACAAACTACCTCATCAACGACTTTGCATTAAATTAGGTGCTGGGAGTAGAAAGCTCAAAAAGACATAGTACTCCTTATGGTTAGGAAGTTCACATTCTAGTCGTAGAGACAATCAATAAGCCAGAAAATAAGCACAAAATATGTCAAGACAAAACTTAATGCTATCAATAAAATTAAAGACAAGTAAAGACCAGAGAGCGAAAGGAATGTGAAGGTGCTACTTTAAAGTGATCTGGAATGGTTTTCCTGAAAACATGGAATTAGAAGAGACACCTAGAAGGGGGAAAAGGACATACTTGGGATGTGGAAGACCATCTCAAATATAAGCAATAGCAAGATCAAAAGTGTAAAGGTAGAACAAAGCTCGTGAATCAAGGGCAGGGTGGCCAGTAGCAATTCACGGCAATGGAGGAGGAAGCGAAGGATAGAAGGGATTAGAGAAGCAACCAGAAGCCAGATAATGTATGACCTCATAAAGACCTCCAAAATTCCAGAAGGACAGACTTTTATATAGTTTAGTCACCAGTAGAGACACTGAATAGTTTTTAGTAGGGAAGGGTGTGATCAGATTTATGTTTTATAATGACTCACTATAGTTATTGTATAAAGAATAGACACAGAATATGTCAAAACTCATAAAATTCAATAGCCAAGAAACAATCCAATTTTAAAAATGGGTAGAAGATCTGAATTTTCCTAAGAGGACATACAGATAGCCAACAGGTACATGAAAAGCTGTTCAACATAACTAATCATCAGAGCAATGCAAATCAAAACCACAAAGAGATATCATCTCACACATGTGAGAATGGCTATTATCAAAAAGACAAGAAATAACTAATAAGTATTGGTGAGGATGTAGAGAAAAGGGAACCCTTGTGCATTGCTGGTGGGAATATAAATTGGTATGGGCAACAAGGGGAAAAGTCTGAAGATTTCTTAAAAAAAATAATAAAAAATAGAACTACCATATGATCCAGCAATTCCACTTTTGGGTAGTTAGCTAAAGAAAACAGAAACAGGGCGCCTGGGTGGCTCAGTGGGATAAAGCCTCTGCTTTCGGCTCAGGTCATGATCTCAGGGTCCTGGGATCGAGGCTCGCATCGGGCTCTCTGCTCAGCAGGGAGCCTGCTTCCCCCCTCTCTCTCTCTGCCTGCCTCTCTGCCTCCTTGTGATCTCTCTCCCACTGTGAAATAAATAAATAAAATCTTTAAAAAAAAAAAAAAAAGAAAACAGAAACACAAACTTAAAAAGATATATGCACCCTATGTTCACTGCAGCATTACTTAAAATAGACAAGATATGGAAACAATGTAAGTATCCATCAATAAATAAATGGATAAAGAAAGTGTGGTATATATACACACAGATGTCACTTTAATTTCGAAAATACATTTTCAGTAACAGACAAAAGATGAAACCTGATGGTTTCGTGTGATCTCTTAAAACACTTCCTGTGTCTCCCCTAGAACTAAAGACATCATAGTCACTGGAAGATTGCAAGCTGTAACACCACTGTTCAATGTCTGACTAGGAGTAGGTGGCAAGGGACAAGAATTGTGCTACATGTATAAAAACTGAAGTTACACTTTCTTTATGATTAGGATTCAGATTTAGAGTATCTAAGGTAAAATCACACCACTATAACAGCAAAAACATTCACAAAATTTGAAGAGCTATGAAAAAAAATCATTCGAAGTAAAAACAAAGAATCATTAACATAAAATTTAACATTATTAATGTCTCGTATGTGGATCTTTATTGGGATGCCAAAACTATTTAAAACACATTTGCACCACCAGTTTCTAAAAAATAAGGTATCTCAAAAATGCCCTTACATCAAATTTTGTCTTCTGGCTTTAGGAAATTCCCATAGGCACTAAAGCTGGAGAACCTTGGTTTTATTAAAAATTCAGGCCATTTTTACAAAACCCTGTTGGAGACAGACCTGATGAAACCAACAACCCTGCTTTATGACTCTAAGTAGGACTCTGACTGTCCACTTACAAATTCATTTTGAGCAACAGAACAGGTTAACCCTAACCATTAAGGGTCTTTGTTCATTGTGACATCTGATTTAAAACTTTTAAGACAATCAGCCCCCCACTTAGATACCTGATTAAAGTTTACAACACTTTCCATACTATCAAAAAGTACTATTTCTTTCTTTCTTTCTTTCTTTTAAATCTCTATGACCAATATGGGGCTCAAACTTACAACCCTCAAGATCACATGCCCTACAGACTGAGCCAGCCAGGAACCCCCAAAAGCACTATTTTTAAACCAAAAGAGATTACTAATGAGAAATTACTTTATCAAAGATGAAAAATGGGGGCGCCTGGGTGGCTCAGTGGGTTAAGCCTCTGCCTTCGGCTCAGGTCATGATCTCAGGGTCCTGGGGTCGAGCCCCGCGTTGGGCTGCCTGCCCAGTGGGGAGCTGCTTCCTCCTCTCTCTCTGCCTCCCTCTCTGCCTACATGTAATCTGTCAAATAAATAAATGAAATCTTTAAAAAAGAAAAAGATGAAAAACGATGTGATTTAATTCCATGACCACTATCTTTACTGCAGACACCATTAAGACAAAAGCATACCTATGTGCTTCAAGATAGACAAGGCTATTAACTCATTAGTGCTATGACTGATTCAAAAGGTGACATTTTAAAAGCTAGGACTGAGGGCACCTGGGTGGCTCAGTCGTTTAAGCATCTAACTCTTGATTTCAACTCAGGTCATGGTCTCAGGGTCCTGAGATTGAGCTCAGCATGGGGCTCTGTGCTCAGCGCAGGGGTCTGCTTGGGATTCTCTTTCCCTCTCCCCCTTCTTCTTGTGCATGCATGTGTTCTCAATCTCTCTCTCATATAAATAAATCTTTAAAAACAAAAAATAAAAATTAAAAATAAAAGTTAAAACTGGGTTTGTTTACATTACATGGGTATCTCCTTCAAATTCTTTATGTAGGAACTTACCTACTTAAATGTACATTTGCTTGTATCATTGTCTAAGCTTCAGAACCTAACTTAACTATTACTGCTAAAACTATAAAACTAACAAATGGTCAGAATTTAAGGTTTCCAGTTATCAAGTTAATAAGAGGCTCTTCAAAAGACTGAATGATTTGCTGACTTTGGAAATTTTCCTAAATGACAGGGGAAGCTTTATCTTTCCTAAGATATTCTAGCGATCCACAGATTCCAACCTTTTCTTTGCTCCTACACCTTGTGGCATAGGACTCTGTCACACATTGTAACAGTACTTCACTGTAAGAGTAATATTTTTTAAAGAGTAATTTTTAAAACAGAAAAAAGAACATAGGTAGTAGGGAGACGAAGAAAGTTATATAAAGTAGCTCATTTAAAAAACTGAGTGATTTTTGATTTACTACCCCAGCCTTTGGAAGTAGACAATTCTGGAAGCCTTGCCTATACAGCATCGTGTATTTATTTTTATCCTAAGGTGTTCCATAAAAACTTGCAGGCATCTAGCACATTTCTTAATACAGAAATGTTCCTTGTGCCTTATTGCTAACAACAGAGACACAGCTGAGAGATAATGATGCTGAGGGAAAGTAACAAAAACATCCCCCTTCTTACCCACTATAACATTTAAAAGCTAAAAGGGAACTCGGAGTTTACTTACTACAATCCCTCATTTAACTGATGAAAAAGTAGGGGTTAAAAGGAATTAACGTTCTGCCCTAAGGTCATAAATATAAGTGACAGAGTGGAGATGCAAGTGTTCTAGTACTCGATGCACCTTTCTCAGGGCACTGTAATCATGCGAATGGGCACATATATACATGCATGTATTTTTTATATATTTGAGATATAAAATCTTCAGGTGTTATTCCATAGATCATTTTAAAACTTAGGAAGCAGGACAATTTCAAATTCAATCTACTCTTTAGGGCAAAAACAGTAGCAGCAAAGCCTGTTTATCCTCTCCCTTCTTCTCACATACTCCTACTACAGCTTCCCTAAGTTAACTCTCTTATCTTGAATGCTTGCCAAAATGAAACACAGTATTCCCCTCTTCAAACATCCCCATGTATATTCCATGTTATATTTCACTAAAATCCAGGTATCTAAACTGGAAGAGTCAAACTCTGACTGTTCTCTCTTTTACACCTAGGGGAACCATGCATCCTATTTATCTGAACAGTACTGGTTTATGCCTGTTGTCCCAGCAAAATGATTCACAGCATCCCCATGCATTTTAAAACGGCCCCAATTCAGATGATAAATTATAAGGTCACTCTATAATCCTTACTTAGTTACCAATCGCTATATATTCTTCTAACTGGTTTCCTGTCCCTTCAGCTAACTCTCTATCATATGAAATGACAATCATCTCCCTTCATCCCGTTTCCCCTCTCCACACGCCACCTTCTTGCACATGCTGTCCCTCTGCTGGAAATGTCCTTCTTTCTCTTTTCATTGTGTGAATACCAATCTGGGAACTCAGACCAAATGTCACCTCTGCTGTGAAGCCTTCTCAGAATCTTCCAATCATCTTCCAGGACTCCTGCACTAACAACTGCAATATTAGTAACAGGAAGCGTGTATCGAATGTTCACTGTGCCCCGAGCTCAAGCAATTTTTAGATATTTACTCTCATTTAATGGTATAATAACTCTATATGATGTTTTGTTTTCTTCATTTTTTTAAATGTGGAAATTAAGGCTCTGGAAAATTCAGTAATTTGGCTAATGTTACAAAATTAAGTGGTGGAACGAGGACTTGAAACCAAGTATGTTTGGTTCTGAGCCAAAGCTTTTAAATCCCTCCCCTATACTATCACACCAGCACCACCAGTAACAGGTTTCTGTGATCCAACACGTTTGAGCCCGTGTTGCAATTCTGTCCCATTTGGTCATTTCTGTGCATTCATAATTCTTTGTATACACTCCACAGGAGGTCCAGTCGTATTATTAATAAATGTCCTCTGTCTCACTTAATGAGACTGGGATGACCTCAATGATAGGGAAAGCTTTGCTATTCATGGCACCTACAACTGTACTTAAGGCAGATATACGATAAGGAGAAAGCAATACAGTACTTACTTTTCAGACATAAACTCTAAGGCAGAGGGTTATCTCATCTGCAGTCTTAATAACTAGAATGTGGTGCAGGAGCTATCTAGAATTAGATCACAGTTGCAAACTAACAATCTTTAGGATAAACCTAATGGGTTTTCTTAGGCTGGTATAGTGCTATTTGTTGGTAGAATTAGCCATCAACACTTAAAATGTGCAGATTTTTTACATAAATAAAGATCTCTAGCTTCTTTTGAAACACTAGGTCAACATTTTTACATAATATAACAGTCAGGAAGTAATAACTGCCTACTTTACCCAGGGACGTCTTCTCCCATTCTATGTGCACCACTCTATATATTTCCAAAACTGAAGCCACGGGTCAGTTGCCATCATTATGTTTATGCAGTTGTTCTTTTTTTTTAAAAAAATATTTTATTTATTTATTTGACAGAGAGAGAGCACACAAGTAGGCAGAGAGGCAGGAAGAGAGAGGGGGGGAAGCAGGCTCACCGCTGAGCAGAGAGCCGATGTGGGGCTCAATCCCAGAACCCTCAGNTAAAAAATATTTTATTTATTTATTTGACAGAGAGAGCACACAAGTAGGCAGAGAGGCAGGAAGAGAGAGAGGGGGAAGCAGGCTCACCGCTGAGCAGAGAGCCGATGTGGGGCTCAATCCCAGAACCCTCAGACCATGACCTGAGCTGAAGACAGAGGCTTAACCCACTGAGCCACCCAGGCGCCCCTATGCAGTTGTTCTTTTTTTTTTTTTTTTTNGACACAGAGAGAGAGATTACAAGAAGGCAGAGAGGCAGGCAGAGAGAGAGGAGAGAGGAGGAAGCAGGCTCCCTGCTGAGCAGAGAGCCCGATGTGGGCCTCGATCCCAGGACCCTGGGATCATGACCTGAGCCGAAGGCAGCGGCTTTAACCCACTGAGCCACCCAGGCGCCCTATGCAGTTGTTCTTAAGAGGAAAATGAAATGTTTCTAGTATGTAGATTTCTGCTAAAAAGCTATGTGTGCATTCCATGAATTTCATGCATTTGGAAAGGCTACACGTTAATAAATATGGTTTTGAGTGCAAATAACTAATAAAGTAAACTCAGGCTTCAGGACAATACTACACATCAAAAAGTATTACCAACATTATAATTATCGACTGATGGCCTTTATCAATTAAAAGCGTACATTAAATATGCTTTATGTTTATACAAACACATACACCTGTACTCATTCAGGCCTGTGGTCCCTGATGAAAAATAGAGAGCAAAAGGATTTCTGTAGCTAAGGGTAATCAAAAGAGGGTAGGATATCAAGCTGGTGATATTAAAGAAAAACAAACCACAGGGAATTAAAACACAAAAGGATACACTAAGACATATCTGAGTTGAGAATTCGAACACAAATCAACAAAAGGTTGTCAAGTATATAGTTTGAAAGTAGTAATATTTTAATTAATGTGGGAAAGCAGAGATCAAAATTTAACTGCCCTAAGCAACAAATTCCGGGTTTTTCTGTAGTATGCCTTTACCTAACTGTACATATTAAGTAGAAAGCTTCAATGTGTAAATGCTACCTGTCTCATATTCACTTACAGGGAGGAAATTAAATAAATTCAAACATTTTCAAGTGGCTCTAAACTCAGTCATGTATTTGTGATCTCAATTTTTAAGAACATTTTTAACAACTTTTTTTAACCTATGCTACTAAAATCAAGTCAATAATCCATCATTCTAAAATGATATTTAATCATCCTTATCACTTGTTCATAAACTGGGCCCTGAGGAATACCTCACAATCAAGCCACAAAGAGGGAAGCAAGCAGCCCCTACTCCTTAATAACTTTTGTTTTATCTATTTTATATGCTTGAGGCCTCAGTTTGGGTATTTTAAAGCTTTGAAAATCACTCATCTCTGAATGGTTTATCAAAATTTAAAGTGACCAAGTGATGAAATCAAAATCCTGGCAAATTTGGGGACGTCCAGCATCTACTGCAGTTTACTAAACTCCAGTTCTTCCTGGAATGTCTTGATTTTTAAAAGCAAGAAAGTGAACTTTTAGAAGACCATGATAACTACATTCTGCAATAGGAACAAAAAGTGCTTAGCTGACAGAATTTCCTAATACCCCATATGAATAATTGAAGACGACACCCTCCAAGCAAGAAGTTCATTTATGTAGTCCTAAAAGGTAAGAGGTATACCTAAAATACATCTATCTAACTGTGCTCTGGATTACACAGGCACTCATCCCAAACAATACTGTTAAGTAACAATGTTTAAATATTCAACTTTAAAGTTTTCACGAACATAGCATGCAGCATTTAATTCCTATGGCTCCATATTAAAACATGAAATACTCAATTATTGATGAGATTTCCATAGGAATTGCAGCTCCTTTTGGTATCATGCAATAGTTCATTAGGAAGAGTGGTAGCAGCTATGCTCTGAATGTGGAGACAATACACAGAAATATTACCAATAAAAATCTGGAAGTTATAACAATTTGTAAAGAGAAAGAATATGTCGGCTTAAATATCATTTAGATATTTGAGGCTATGAGAGAAGTGATGGACATGAGAAGTACACAGAGTGGCTAAGGAAAAAAGAAGAGCCCAGCAGAGGTTAGTGAACAAATAAGTATACAGTGTCATCCCTCACGGCTCACTCTGTCTTACCTGAGGAGGAGTAGGTGTGGAAGTGGGTCTCCCTATGGGAGGAGTAGGATTTCTGCTGCCACCTCCAGACATAATCTCCTCTGTAATGTCTTTCCCTCCCTGGTTTGGATCCCGAATTCTTATCTACAAGGTCAGAATAAGATGGCATATTGAGAGATGGGTATCTATGTGGTATATTTATAGGCATATGATGTGTTCAAGGTATAATCTGGGAAATCTATCAAACATCAAAGTTGATAATCACCACATCTGACTTTATTTCAATCACAGAACTATATGGGGTCATTCAAAGAAATTTAGGACATTAGTTCTGACTTGAACTAATTAGAATAACATGCTAAAATAAGACCCAGTTGGTTGAATTTCTGGATCAAAAAGGCAAAGCATTAACGCCTGTCTTGTAAGCACTGCCAAATTAACTGATTTTATTTACAACGCTTAACATAAGATTCATAAATAAAATCACTTAAAAATATACGTTACTCTGTAGAATAAAGCTTTAGGGGTCATAAATGGTTCTCTAACAAAATGAAAAATGGCTGTGAAAGGTGTAAGCCTGATGATTTACAGACCTGTACCCCTGGGGGGAAAAAAAAAGCCTGTGCTGTTTCCACAGTGAAAAAAAAAAAAAAAGAAAAATGGACATATCCTGGTAATTAGGAATAATATATGTTGCAGATACCTTACATATGTATGTAAGAAAGTTCACTGCAATATTGGCTTTTCAAGCAAAGGCGTAGAAGCAAGCTCAAGGCTGATCAAGAACACAGTAATTAAAAAATTATGCTACATCCTTACAATTAAATACCAATCAGCCAATAGAAAGAATGAAACAGATCTACATGTACTGATATGCAAGGATCATCCGTATGTATTTGTAGGTAAAAAACTACAAAGTGCAGAACAATGTGTATGGTGTTCTTTCAATTTTTAAAAGGCTACACATGCTTATAGATGTCAGTGGAAATGGTGCTGCAAAGGAGACAGAACACCTGGGTCTAGGCCTTCTATCCTATGACAGTGCTGAGACCTAAAGACCCTTTCTGCTATCACTACCTCCAGAGTGAAACCAAGGTACCCCTGGCTTTCAAGAAATGTCAAAGTATTCATGAATAAAACCACCTGGATCTGGAAGCTATTTCGGGAATTATTCAGTAAGGTTTCTAATATCAGCTATTTTTTCAGATATAGAAACTTGTCTCTTCTACAGTTTTAAATATTGCTTCTCTTTCATTTGTTCTACTTTCCTGTTCAGTAATATCTATTATGTCTTCTATTTTGTTCATCTTCTTTATTAATGTTTCTGCATCCTGGGTGTTCTTCATATCCAACATCTACCATGCTGTTTCAACATTTCTGAAGCATATCTTCTCAACTTCAGTGTCCTAATACATGGGTATGTCCTTCTTACTATGATGTGTGCATAAGAAATTTGTTTCTTATAATAAAAGAGCCAAAGTTTGGAAACTTATTAATTTTTATTAAATGAGAGTACTTTCAAGAGTATTGATTGCTACAGTATCTCTCCCACATATCTCACCCTTGTGAATTCTATTTTGTGTGCCCTAATGGGTAAGAGATTGCAAGCCACTCTTCTACAGGATGTCCTGCAATGTGAACTTTGTATTACTGCACTCTAATATTCTTGGCCCTGGCCTCACTAGACAGAGGCAAAGCCCCTCTAACTTCCTAAAAACGGTTAGAATACATTTTCTAAATTCTGCTATTTCTAAAAATAAATCTATTCCACATGGAGGATTTTTCTTACTGTCCTTAACACCTTGTTTATTTCACTTGTGCTGTTTTTCCCTTGTAAGTTCATATTTGAATGTAGAGCTGATGAGGACTGAAGTTAAAGGACAATAATCACTATGTGAAGACAGAGCTCAAATTTCTCCCACTTAGTAAGATCTTACAGGACTGAACTCTCCTAGTTCTAAAGAATGCATGTTGTCATCTAGCATAACTAGCTCAGTGCATGTTGAAAAATGATATTAAGCAAATGGTTCTTGTAACTTCTACTTTATATGTCCATACAAATTTTCTAGGTCTAGTGGTAAGGATATAAGCAAAGAACAAAAAATGGCTGTCATTTGTGAACTCAGATGAATAATGATTACAGCTGTGGGTAAACTTATTTAACAAGGGAGTGGACATTTGATTGTAAAATAAGAAAAGTTAATAAATATTTCTTACTGTTTTTTTCTCTCTCTTGGCTGGAGGGGGCTGCTGCTGCGTAGGCACTATGATTGGTGCTGACTGATACACTGGCTGACTTGGGTAAAAAGGCGTTCCTAAAGAATTAGAAAAAAAATGAAAAGAAGCATTCAGTTATTCTGTCAACCATTATAAGACTACTAAATGCACTGTGTCTCTAGACAATCAGTTAAAAAAATAACAAAAACATTCCTCTTAATCATCTCTATCCATTTTGTCAGCATCCAATATGAAAACAATTAAATAACCAACTCCTGCAGAATGCCACCAGGGTCACCTTTCAAAAAAACTAATCATACTATAGGACTGCTTTTAAAAAATTTATTCCAGGGGCCTGGCCATTCTCTGTAATGTGATTCTCAAGCAAGGGTCTGTGCGAATACGTTTTGTGTGGCAGGTTTGGTCAGAGGAAGGAGAATATATATGATCATCTTGTGGAGTGGGAGCAGTCTGATTCTTCTTTTTTTTTTTTTAAGATTTTATTTATTTGACAGAGAGAGAGATTACAAGTAGGCTGAGAGGCAGGCAGAGAGAGAAGAGGAAGCAGACTCCTTGCCGAGCAGAGAGCCCGATGCGGGCCTCGATCCCAGGATCCTGAGATCATGACCTGAGCGGAAGGCAGAGGCTTTTAACCCACTGAGTCACCCAGGCGCCCTGAATTCTTCCACCCACCCCTCGGACTCTTAATGAATACTTTCTTGACTTTTGAAACTTTGACTATTATTATAATTACTATTAAGCCAGAGTATTAAGAGAAAAGGTGATAAGAAAGGGTCAAATACTGGATACATTCATTAAGTAGAACCTACAGATTTGCTGATAGCGTGGATATGACTATGAGAGAAAGAAGTGTCAAAGAAAACTCTTAAGGTTTTTTGTCGCAGCAAGTGGAAGAATGACAATGCTATTTACTGTGCTATTTATTTACTTAGTGAGATGAGGAAAACTAGAGGAAGAGTAAGTAGAGTTCAGGGCATAAAAATCAAGAGTTCAATTTAGGACATGTAAAGTTTGAGATTCTTACTAGACCTTCAAATGCAGATAGCAGCAAGTAGGCAGGAAGAGACACAAGTCTGGATTCAGAGAATAGGTACCCACTTTGGAATCAGTAGAGTAGGGACAATATTTAAACCATGAGACTGGCTAAAAACAGAAGAAAGTTTGATAGGAATACACCTACATATAGTATTTTATCTATTACCTATGGCTGCTTTTTCACTAAATGGTGGAGCTGAATGGTTGCAACAGGGACCATATGGCTTGCAAAACCTACGTTATTGCCCTTTATAAAAAAAGGGCTGACTCTTTTCTTCCCCTGATCCCTGTTCTTGATCAGTGGTTCTCCAAACCCCAGGCTATACAAAATGTTACAATGATACATGGCAAAATTTATATAATAATAACCACATTACTATACTAATACACAGAGTCACAACTACAGGCTTGCTAATCTGACATTTTGGAAAGGTCTGTTACTGTTTTGAAATTATTTCAGTCTTGTTCCTTTGTTGTTCAAACAGCCTTCCTATATGAAATGCTACTGACATTAAGTAACAGTTTTCTTTGAAATACTTTCTGGCAAAATTAAAAAGGTAATAGCTCTGTATGCTTCATCCTTTATTTTACTTTACTTTTTAAAAGTTTTATTTGACTAGGATATAGAAAAATTTGGGAATCAGTGCTCTAGTCAACACTAGATTTGTTCTTTTTTTTTTTTTAAGATTTTATTTATTTATTTCACAGAGGGAGAGAGATCACAAGGAGGAAGAGAGGGTGGCAGAGAGAGAGGGGGAAGCAGGCTCCCTGCTGAGCAGAGAGCCCGATGCGGGCCTCGATCCCAGGACCCTGAGATCATGACCTGAGCCGAAAGCAGAGGCTTTAACCCACTGAGCCACCCAGGTGCCCAACACTAGATTTGTTCTTAATGGAAAAGCCCCAAACACAAATGTCAAACAAATGCACTGTAAGATCCTGAAAGGCAAGGAGAGTATCTCAATATTTACATCCTACAAAATATCTAGCACACTGTCTTATACATTGTAGGTCTTCCAAAAAACTATCAAAACTGAATTTTCCCATAGAAACAAGTATAAAGATAGAGGTTCAGTGTGCAGGTTGGCACCAAAAAATCAGTTATGTTATTATAGTAATCCTATAATATCCTAGAATAATAATGTCAGTATACAACCACATCAACAATCACAGTATTTTTTATTTTTTAATTTATTTTTTTAATTAACATATAATGTATTATTTGCTTCAGGGGTACAGGTCTGTAAATCATCAGTCTTGCACAATTCACAGCACTCACCATAGCACATACCCTCCCCAATGTCCATAACCCAGCCACCCTTTCCCTTTCCACCCAACCCCCAGCAACCATCAGTTTGGAAGGAACAGAGGGTATTACGCTAAGTGAAATAAGTCAGTCAGAGAAAGACAATTAACATATGATCTCTTTGATATGAGGAATTTGAGAGGCAGGGCGGGGGGGGGGTTGTGGGAGGAAGGGATGGAAAAAAATGAAACAAGATGGGACTGAGGAAGGAGACAAACCATAAGAGACTCTTAATCTCACAGTATTTTATTTTTAAAGATTTATTTATTTTAGAGAGAGAGAGAGAAACAGAGCATGAGCAGGAGGGGCAAAGCAACAGGTAGAGAGAATCTGAAGCAGACTCTGAGCTGAGCACAGAGCCCAATGCAGGGCTCGATCCCAGGACCCTAAAATTATGATCTAAGCCAAAAAGAAGAACTGGTTGCTTAGCCAAATGCACCCCAACAATCACAATATTAACACTCCATGAACACATACTTTAGATGCCAGAAAGTTTCCCACTTAAACGCCATGGGGAACAATGAATGAATCCTTCAGCTCTTAGAAGCTGAAAAAGGCGCCCAAGCCCCCCCCCCCAGAGCTCAGAAAAAGAGTGCAAAAGAAAATGAAAGGGGGAGGAAGAAATCACATGGTAGAGTGTGAAAACGGGAGAGTATACTGGTTTAAAGCAAAGGAGAATAGAACTTTTTTTTTTTTTTAAGATTTTATTTATTTATTTGTCAGAGAGAAAGAGAGAGAGTACAAGCAGGGGGAGTGGAGGCAGAAGGAGAAGCAGACTCCCCACTGAGCAGGGAGCCTGATGAAAGACTGGATTCCCAGAACCTTGAGATCATGACCTGAGCCAAAGGCAGATGCTTAATCACCGACTCAGTTGTCCCATAATGGGATCTTTTAACTATGTAAATTCTCACTCTTTTCTTTTTCTTTTTCAGTATCACTGTCACTGCTAACCATCTCTTTGCTTCCAAACCCAAATTTTTACACCTTGGGCCATCACCCCCCCCCACCCCAGCATTTGGAAATAATTTCAGTCTTTATGAGGTATTTTTCTAATATAACAGGCATCAAAATATTTAAGAAACACTGATGAAAAACTGAAAAGTGACATTGATTAAATACTACTCATTAGTTATTTTTCCTCAACACTACTTTCTGAGAAACACTCCAAGAATTATAATGTATAAACAGAATTTTATGATCTTGGTTACTGAACTTCAGTAAGGGTAAAAACATTCTTTGAGAATCACTGTTCAAGATTTAAACTGAATAGAGGAGTAAAATATTGTTACCCTCGAGTCAACTGTAAGCTAAGCACAAAGAATTAAGACTTTAGCAAAACAGACTGTCCAACTCACCAACTTCACCAGTAGGGCAAGAAGGAAAAAGACTAGGATTCATTCCTTACCAGTTCAGCCAGAGGAAGACCCTCTGCCCTAGAAGACAGGACTGCTGTGCTTCAGAACACAGAACTAGGATTCCATTCCTCATACTTGCTTTTTAAATTTTTTTAGGATTTGATTTATTTATTTGAGAGAGAGAGGGAACACAAGTAGGGGGAGTGGGAGAGGGAGAAGCAGGTTTGCCACTAAGCAGGGAGACTGATATGGGGCTTGATCCCAGGACCCTGGGATCATGACCCAAGCTGAAGGCAGATGCTTAACGACTAAGCCATCCAGGAACCCCTCCTTATACTTGCTTTTAACCTGAGCCCAAGATTAGGAAGAAGAGGAGGGAGAGTAAGGAGATCAGGATCAGAGGGAAATGAAGAACTGGGAGTGGAAGGGTAAAAGAAGAAAAGTTTCCAAAATGAGAAAATAGGAAAGGGTATGTTTATGTCTTCTAGACTGTAAGGCCAGAATAGCTGCCCCGAGATAGTATAGTTGAAGGACCTATAACTGATGGGAACTATTGAATCAGAACTTTTAAGTCTGATAAAAGCATATTAACTAATGATAAGCCTTAAAACTAAAATATCTGCCCAAATAATGAAAATAATCTAAGCCTATCAGTAGAGGACTGGATTTAAACATTATGATTCATCCCTAAAATGGAATGCTATGTAGCTTGCAATTCTATAGGTAATGAAATGGAAAGAGGTCCATGAATATATTGTGAGATGGGGGGAAAAAACCCAGAAAGTTTTAGAATCTTATAAATAGTATGTGGCCATTTGTATTAAAAATTGTTTAAATATAAATGAAAAAGTATATATTAATCTGTTAAATCATTATTTCTTTAGGGAGTGGAGAAAGGGGAAAAAACTGGCTACTTCAACTTTATACATTCCATATTATTTGTATTTTTCTCACTAACTTGGTTACTTTCATAATGAAAAATTATTTTAAGATTGTTTTTCTCACTTCAAGGAAACTAGGTAAACTGTTTTAATCTAGATGACAAACTGCTTACTTGATGGATTTTGGAACTGCATAAGAATTTCCCAGGGAAGAAAGAGTAACAAAGGGAACAGACATCAACACTATCTGATATACAACTGCCCCTCAAAATCCTGTTTTTTGTGAAAATAAACAAATACAGTCTATATGTAATAGAAATAAAGCCAAAAATGTTATAATATTGTATATCCAAATCACCAAAATATTTCCCTTCCAGTAAACTAATCTGTATTATTTCTACACATACTGCAGTAGAATTAAGAGCAATAAAGAGGACTGCCACAGATTTACAAAAGAATTTTAATGAAACATTTTGTGCCAAAACTTATTTATATAATGTGTAAATAAACAGACTAGAATTCAGTGGGGGCACTTTTCAAACGATTTTGTCAATTAGAAGATACAATTACATTCCCATTAAAACATGGGATTAAAAAAGAAAATTCTGTAGATTTTATTTTAGCATGCTTACTCTGACAGCCAGTATCACCATATACATTTTCTATTCAATAAATTCTTGATAATCTCAACTGTCAATTTTATACTTAAAAATAATTTTAATTGGGGGCACCTGGGTGGCTCAGTCAGTTAAAGCATCTGACTCTTGATTTGGCTCAGGTCATGATCTCAGTGTCCTGGGATCAAGCCCCATGTCGGGCTCTGCCCTCAGAGGACAATCTGCTTGTCCCTCTCCCTCGGCTCCTCTCCCTGCATGCTCTCTCTCTCAAATAAATAATATGAATAAATAAATAAATAAAATCTTTTCTAAAATGGAAAACTAATTTTAATTGGATTTAAATTTATAGGACAAGTACAAGCACAAAGGCACTAAAGTGGTAATGAAAACCCTGTGTTCAAAATAAGTACAAGGTATATCAACAGTACTGGCAACATTCTATGTCAAAGCTTGGTGATGCAACTGTATGACTTTATTTTAAAACACACAGAAGTAACATGTGTTGCTTTGAAAATATCAAATATTTCCTAGTAAAAACACAACTTCAGTAAAGCCATATTTCATACATACTTACGACATTTAATGACATTATGAAGTATAACATTTTGTAACTGGCAGTCTCACAAGCAATAGTAACCCAGGTAAGAGAAAGGTTTTTCCTTCTCTAGAAGTAGTAAAACCAGGAAAGTCTTGGTTCCTTGGCCTATTTCACCTCGAAATCTAAGGGAAATATTCTTGGGCTACTCTAATACCAATTAATTCTGATGTAAAGGTTTTTAAATGAGACAGTAAATCCCAATGTTAGGAAATTGGTTAGTGGATACCTATTTATCTATAATAGGTTACTACATCTTAAAAGAACAAGTTAAAATTTTAATATGTCCTTACTGGTAGCAGAAAAGATCAATACTTAGTGAATCCTAAAGCTTAATTTTTCAAGTATTTGATGATTTTATCCCTTAGAACTCACTTTCTATATAATAAAGCAAGTATAATATATGGTAGAAATTTATGGAATAAGTCATTTTAGTACTGGTTCACAAAGTATAAACATGGCACTTATTTCTCTCCCTTAAGAACATTTGTGATTTTTCAAGGCATTTTCATTTCACTAATCCTCATAACCTTCCTATGACACAGATCTTATCACAATTTTGCAGAAAAGGAATCACAGAGACACTGAGTTATACTCAGTCATCCCACTCCAATACCTAGTCACTATCATAGGTGCTAGGGATACAGCAGTGAACAAAACAATAAAATTCTTTGCCTTTGTGGATAGTATATTCTAGTAGGAAAATGTTAACAAACATTTTGGTAAATGGTGATAAATGTTGGGAGAAAAAGAAATCATGTAAGGGAGGTAAGTTATAACAGACCCCTGAACAACACACATGTCACGGGCACCCTCTGTTCACCTGCATGCAGTCCAAAATCCATGTATAAGTTTTGAACCCCCAAAATCTTATCTAATACAGATTACTGTTGACTGAGAAGCCTTACTTATAAAGTAAACAGCTGATTAACAGATATTTTGTAAGTTACATATACTATATATATATATATATATATATTCTTACAAAAGAGTAAGCCAGAGAAAAGAAAATGTTGTTAAGGAAATCATAAGAGAAAATACATTTACGGTACTGTATTTATTGAAAAAAATCGTGTCTAAGTGGACTCATGCAGTTCAAATCTGTGATGTTCAACAGTCAACTGTATATTTATTCCATCAGCAAAAATCCAATAAAAATCCCAGTAATGATGAGTTGGTTGCAGATTCAGAACCTTGAGACTTGGGTTCTTTGCAACAGAATTACCAGCTCTTTCAGATGGTTTCAGAACTAAATACAGTTCTGTAATACTCTTTCCTTGTAAACCACTCTCTAAAAAGCTTTTGATTCAGAACTGTTTGTAACATTTTATTTAAAAATTCTTTATATCACTAAACCTCACTACCTAAACTCAGCAAAACAACAAAACGAACAAACTAGCAGGAACTGCTCAATATTTCATACTTACCGTAAGCATTGGGGAAGTCCCCAGGTCCTGGTCCAGGATAAAAAGGCCCCGGCCCTGGTGGTTGAACTGGATACTGTTGTGGGGGCCCAACGTAAGGAGGGCCACTGTGACGGTACTAGAAAAGAGAAATTAAAGATATGTATAAATAATATGAAGATGGGGGGCTGCCTGGGTGGCTCAGCCAGTTGAGTGGCTGCCTTTGGCTCAGATCATGATCCAGGGTCGTGCGATCGAGCCCACAGTGGGCTCCCTGTTCAGCGGAGAGCCTGTTTCTTCCCCTCCCTCTGCCTGCTGCTCTGCCTACTTGTGCTCTCTATCTCTCTGTCAAATAAATAAATAAAATCTTAAAAAAAATAATAATAATTTGAAGATGGCTTACTATTAAAAAAATAAAGTTGTGTGTGTGTGTGTGTGTGTGTGTGTAAAAGAATTACTGAAATAAGGTGAAACTCTTAATTAAAGACTTTTAAAAATGCTTGCTTGCCATCAAGATGCAATGAGGACAAAGAGAAAAATGTGCATTAAGTAAAAACCACATAGCATATCAGTGCACAGACAGGCATCAGCTCGTTTTAAAATTATTTCAGGCTGGTAGCTTTCAATGAAATTGAATGTTATCACAGGAACAGCATAATTACTGAGTCTGTTTTAGAGCAGATGGATATGGGGAAGGAATGGGGTAAAAGTGAGAAGATAAAAATAAATTCTCTAACATCTTAGAAAAACATTAAGAGATGTAGAAATATCTCCTTACATTATGGAAAATGACAAAATGGCCAGACTTATAACCAACAGAAAAGTTCATATGCCACTAAAAACCAATGCCATTACCTACCCTCCCTGCCTCCTCTGATGAGAATTTAGGTTAATTCCCACTCTATTGCTGGACCACACAGACCTGAGAGATACTTTACCTGTGGGATACAGTACTGAGGACCCTGGGGCACTGGGTACGGCATGGGCAGATGGTTAACCATCATGATGTGCTGATTGGCCTGATACACTGCAGTGGGTGTCTGTGCACCAGGACGAATGGAAGGACTGCTGTTCGGGATGGTAGCTCTAGGAGGCTGTATCTGAGGCCTCTGAAAAAACTGAGGAGGGGAGAAAAAATATTTACTTTTTTACAAAGGGGAATATATAATTTTACTATCTTAAGCTTTCTCTTTTTTTCCACTAATAAAAATGTTACAACTGAATTGGAAATACAATATACATGAAAAGAGGCTAAAGTGCATGTGGCTGGGATCACTAAAAATATTCTATACTAGGCACGTTAAGTCAAGTTTTGATCAGTGCTGTCACACATATGAAAACAGTAAGGCAGTCTCACTTTTAAAATGAACCCTCAGCTATTTTAAATGAAAAATTATATACCATAATTATTAATTTTAAAATGTGTGATAAAATATAACGAAAGGGGGAGCTATGTTTCTCTAAAAGTTATTCTACTACATAAAAGGACTTATATTAAAAACTAAAAGCAGTCCCCTAAAAAACTACCATTAAGTAATTTATAAAATATTTCTAGACATAAAGATTTTCATCTCAGTCTATCAGAGTCAAGTTAAATTAAAACTACCAGGAGAGTTGTCACATGCTGATTATTACATGAGGGGAATGGCCTTTTCTAAAAAGTGGCAACCCCATATTAAATTGAACCCAATTTTGCTTTCTTGAACAGTCTCCAATAAAAGTGGAAAATTTAGACAGACTTAAGAATGGTCTGGAAGGAGCAGAACTCAAATTTATCAAATGGCAGCCAGGACCTGTGGTTATTTATGGCTCTCACTGGAGGCTTAAAAGTCTTGAAACAATATATAAACAATAAATTCTCACCGTGAATATATGTATATTCATCACCAAACAATCAATCTCACTGTAATAATAATAAGGGAATAGAGTAATAGAGGCCATGCAGAACCAGTAGTTGTTACCTGGATGGGTCTGAATCCTCCCTTCAATTATGAAGCAAGAAAGCAGCAGGAAACAGAAAGAAAGCCAATGGAAAAGCTTATAGATCAGTAGGAAGGGATAGGACATAGCATGCAGCTCAACAAAAATATCTATTTAGTAATAATAGGAGAAGGAGGAAGATTAGAAAATCAGAATGACAATTCTCCACTTGAGAATTCAAGGACACATGGAACTGAAGAACTGAATCACACTTAATATAAATAAATCCAGGGGCAAAAATATTCTAATAGTAGCCACAAGTTATAACAGCTTGAAAGGATATGTCTGCTTTCAAGTACAGATGGAACTGATTCTGTTCTTGGCTCTATAGATACCCATTATGTAACCTGGCATTAGTTATTTAGCTTCTCTATGGATCCACCATCTTTAATGGAGAAAGAGTTAATAATAAAAGTGCCATTCGTTATTTTAAAGTTTGCAAACGTCCTAAGAAATAACTAAACTTTTCAAAATATATCAGACCCTTCAGGACAGAAACCTGCTCTTCTCAATTAACACAGCATATAAAAGGCCACTTAAAGCTTTAAAACGGGGAAACATAAAACTAGTCTTAAAATGTGGTCTAGCTCCAAAATCTCTTGAGCTGTCTCACAATTCCAGACATGAATACTGATTGTGATTGGTCCAAATAAAGCAAGGATGAGCTTTGACCTTTGGACCCACTCAGGTATTATCCTGTCTTACTCTTGAGCATCAAGTTACCCACACATAGTAGGAGAAATAACTTTTTATCTTGTGTTGATTGGAAGAATTAGGATCCAACATCCAAGGCTCATCCCCATTTGGCCTTCATAACCCAGGACAAAGAAAGTCCTAAAAGGAATAAGTCAGAGAAAAGCAATAGACACTACAGCAGGGGAATGGAGTGGATGGGGGAACCAGATGGGGAAGGCCATAGAGAGTAGTTGATGAAGATGAAAAGAAAGTATAAGAAGCAAAGTTGATAACAGGAACCTGGGCTGGACCACACCGATAGCAACAGTCTTGCTGTTAACTCCGCTGACACAGTTTTGGTGACAAACACAAGAATTCTGTTGGCTGCAACCAAGAACACTGAACTAGTAAACTTTCCATCCTACACTTCACTTCTCTTAATTACACAGCAGATAGAATCTTTTATTCGTCAATGTATGTGAGCTGTAAACACACTTCATGAATGAACTTAAGCATTTTTATAACTTGGTTAATATGGCAGGAGCCACAAGACTGTTAGAGGCCTCAAAGAGAGGATAGTCATTCATCTGCTCAACTTAATGAGCATTACTTCATGTCAGATGCAGTGGACAGAGAAATCTTAACTCCTGTAAGATCCTTTTCCACCAACTCTAGAGGGCAGCCAAGACAAGGAGAGTATCATACACAACAGGTGATGATCCACTGTGGTTATATTATCATCAAATTTTTAAGAGTATTTACTGCCTAGAGAGGCATGGTGTTATTAACTTGTGCAGAGCAGGAAAAGCAGATATGGGTAAAGCTTCCCCACATTTCTAACAGTTTACTGTATGTGAGTCCTTCTCCTGTCACTAGTTTCCAACTCTTCTGCTAGGGTTTTTAACTCCCTGATTACAACAGCTGAGAATACGGCTTATTCAAGAAGGATTCAGAAGCCTGTTTTCTTCAGTGGTTTTAAAAGAGAAACAAACAAGTGTTTCTGACGATATTGCTAATATTAACATACAGTTGAACCCACAAAAACACAAAATTTATGGTTATGTGGACAGGCAATATTTTTTATAAGCTAATACTTCGGCTTTGAAGCTATGTAGAAAAGTGTATTCATATATGCAAATTAAATAACACAAAGATTTATATAGCACTTACTAGCTACCTGGTACTACTCTAATTATTTTATATACATATTAAATTATTCTAACAACAAACCTCTAAGGCAGGTAGTATTATTAACACCTCCATTAGATATACGGGGAAATTGAGGGGCAGGGAGATTACATAACTTTCTAAAGGCCTCCCACCTGTAATTTAAACACAGTCAGGTTTAGGTGTTTAACTTTAACTGTTACACACTCTACTTCTCATGAAATGGAACACCCCTCATATTTTCAAACAATTGTTTACAGTCAAAAGAAATTTTTTCTAAGGCTCTAGGGATGTGGTGAGATCTTTATCCAACTGCACTAATGGGTAGCATATCCCTCAATTGTAACATTCCTGGTAACATCAATTACTTCCCAAGATTCGTGCTTACTACTCAGGAAAATAAATTTCTTCTACCCACAAAACTCTATCTCTATCTCTCTTAAAGTAACTGATACCTGTTTACATGTTTTTACATTCTTGGTACAACATTTAGCAGACCTTTTACTCAAATTCACTGCACAAGATTTTTATAAGGATTTTTATAAGGCTTTACAAGATTTTTATAAGGCTGTCTGGAGCTTATTCTCTTCACCCTTAAGAAGTTCCCTCGCTTTCTCACTGTCCCTCCCCCTTTAGGTTCTACTATCTATAGGACTAAACAAGGTGTAATGGCTGGAAAGGCAAAGATATAAAAAGAGAAGGATATACTCTCTCCAAACCATTCAACTGTAAATTTAGAATTAGATTTAACAGTGGTGCAAGAAATTAAAACTCTGTGGGTGGGCATGGCAGCAAACCACATGTGAATGTGAATGGACCTTCCCAAACTGCTTGCAATGCTTCTGAATCCCTTTTCCTCTCCGCCAATCAAACTCTCTGGAAGGCTAGACGGAAGGACAATACAAGCCATTTAGTCTAACCACATACCTAAAGTTTAAATTTCTTATTTGACATGCCCTTCAGGTTATGACACTTGAGCAACCAAAGACACAGTTCCATTTCATTATTAAATGGAGTTTTCACTTTTCTTCTACTGGCTCCAAATTTTTCTCTCTGTATCATGTTCCCTCTGGTCCAATAAATATTCCTAACATCACATCAAAGTCAAACCCTTCTTCCACAGAAATGATAAATCTCTAAGTTATGTGGAGACATCCATCACTGCCAACTTTCACACCAATGTCTATTTTTTGTTCAAAGCCAATTACTACCCTCCATGCCCTATCCCTCCAACCAACATATAAAATTCCTCCTTCAGCTTTCTCTCAATATGGCCCCAGAGTTCAAAGTCTCACTAAGTAGAGAACCAAATACAAATATCCAGGTAGAGTATCCCCAGAATGTACCTGGCCTCACTCAATAAATTTATCTGTTGCTAAATGAAACAGCAACATCTCTCTCTCTTATTCTGGCTGACTATATTTCCATTAATAAAACCAAGAATAACAGGAGCTCTTTTGTCAACCACATTTTACTACTGATTGGTACTGAGTTACAATCTTAAAAAACCCTTACGTCTTCTTTGTATATAACCCGGGAACAAGTTGTGTAATGAAGTTCAGATAGAGAATGGTGTATGTTTTTCCTCTGAAAATATATCTGGCTAATTTCAATCCATCATTTCAGACTATACAGATACTTCTGGATTCCAAATGTATAATACAACGTCAAACCACGTAACCATCAGCAAATTTGACAGGCATGTCATTAATCCAAGTCACTGATGAAAATGCTGAAGAAGGCTAGGTAGAGTAAAAAGGAATCATGTACAACGTAAGTGTCATCTCCAAACTTGATAACAACCTGCTTTAAGTCTTTTATCTTTCAGTGGTCCACTACTATGCCAGGAAAACAGCAAGGGAAAGAATCAGTTCTCATTTGAGGTGGTACTTTGTGCAGGTTTTCCAAAGGGCCTGGATACATTTAAAACAGAGGCTGAATTTAGAGTACTCATAATAGCTAATTTTCACTGTAACATTCTAGAAGCCAGAAGGAAAATGTTACCCCTTGGAAAATCCTTCTAAAGATGTGATAATTATACCATTACCTAAAGTTTCCTGGCCAGTAACACTAGGAATAAATGCTTTTTGAACACATTAATAATTCTATCACTTTTCATGACTTCACTCTTTCTAAAATCCTCAAAAGACAAGGATATCTTTAAAAAACTACATAATAATTTGATATTCTCTGAAAACTACTTATTCATTTTCAGCAACTAGAAAAATCATATTCAATCATATTAGTTCTTTGTATGTGGGAAAAAAACCTACAGAATATGTATTAATTTGCAAAGCAATAAAAACCATATCAAAAATATGCTTCTGAAATCCCTAGCTTTCTGCAATATATAGCTCAGCCTACTGGAGGAACAGTAAGATTTGCGATTATGAATTTTTTAGGTTAATGTCTTTAAAAATTCAAAAGTACTCTTAAGAAAAGTAACAGTGCTATAATTTTCTCACAAGCTGTAAGGGAACAAACAGTGAAGAGTCCACGTAATGGGATATCATTCAAGTATTGACCAAATAGTCTGCTGACTTACAACAATTTATAATGAAGGCTATTACATTCTAAGTTCTTTCTGTACCTTCCCTGCATGTGGCCAATATCACATAATTTATGTATCATTAAGAATTAGAAGATGTAAACTCTAGAGATGAGTTGTCCAATACAACAGTCGCTTGCCATATTTGATTACTTAAAATTAAAAATTAAAAATTCTTCAGTTGCACTGCACATTTCTAGTGCTCAATAGTCACATGTGGGAACATGTGTAGTGAACAACACAGACACAGAACATTTTCACCACCATCACAGAAAGTTCTACTACACAGTAGTGTCATGGAGGATTATGTCAGATGGAAGGAAAAAACCCAAAGGATTCTGTTCAGGGACAGAAGGTGTTCTGTCTGATCATGATGCAGACTATGAAAAATGAGCATCCTTGTAGAATACTTTGCTCACAGGTAAAGAGAGGTTGAGAAAGGGGGGAAACGATAGGCAGGCTATGTCACTGTTAAAGGAAATTGACATTTACCAAGAATCTATTATGTGCCAGGGACTGTGATAGGCAGGTACTCTGATCCTCATACCCCCCTGCTTAGGAAATAGATGCTGTTGTTCTAACACTTCAATATTTTATCACTTATGAGCATATTTTATCCATTTCTCAGATAAGAAATCTGAGGCTCAAAATTACTTTGTAATAAAGCTAAGATTCCCAGTTATGCCAACTCCCAACCTGTATTTTCTTTACTATCTCTGCCCTAACCCTACAACTCTTTGATGATTAAGGCACCAGATAAATTGCCCATGAATGACTTACATTAAGCTCAAAAATCTAAGAGGACTGGTCATAAGACTGCATAAATGCTTGATATTATATTATATCCATGCGGGCGCCTGGGTGGCTCAGTGGGTTAAAGCCACTGCCTTCGGCTCAGGTCATGATCCCAGGGTCCTGGGATCGAGGCCCACGTCGGGCTCTCTGCTCAGCAGGGAGCCTCCTTCCTCCTCTCTCCTCTCTCTCTGCCTGCCTCTCTGCCTACTTGTAATCTCTCTCTCTGTGTCAAATGAATAAATAAAATTAAAAAAAAAATCCTTATATTATATCCATGTAATATCCATTAGACTCTGTTATGATAAGTCTGACCACAGAGGCAAACCCCTAAGCCTTCATTTACTTTCCAAATCTAAGAAACTGCCAAGAGCAATACAAATATTTCTCTATCAAAAAACTAAGACTTCAAATATAACAACACAAAAACCTTGATGGGTCATAGTGAAAAAAAAAATCAACATAAGCCAGCTGTTTTCTTTTAATCTTTAAGCAAAAAGAACAAAGCTACAACAGGAAAACAGGCACAGTTTTAAAGCTGCTTGCCACTAGGTAACATATTTCCTTGCTGCGAAATACTGCTAAGCTTTATCAAGCATTTATGCATTTACACTAGATCCAATTACTTTGAAAACGGCATACTATTTAACATTGATGAATATTATGGGAACTAAAATCATGTATCAAAACAGTGCAAAATATTTTTGTTCTATGAACACTTTTAAATACCAATTCCCTGGTTTTTCTCAAAATGTAAAGATTACTCAGCTACAGAATATAACCAACACTTGATCTCTGTTGTGAAACCCAAAAATAAAATAAGGACAGGAACGCAAGTAACTTTAAACCACAACTACACAAATTTCAACAACTAAACACAAAATTAATAACACAAGCCAGACTCTACATTATACCAAGTGACTTGCTTTACTTATGAGTGTACGTTCTGTTCTTTCAGTTTCTAATTACCTTGGGATTTTCAAACATCAGAGTAAAAATAGTTGCCATATTTCTAAAGCCATGGTTGTTTGCATATAAAATTACTTAGTATTTCTTCTATTACCTTTGAAGGAAACTGTTAGTCTAATCTAAAGCTCTCTTCAGGGCGCCTGGGTGGCTCAGTGGGTTAAAGCCGCTGCCTTCGGCTCAGGTCATGATTCCAGGGTCCTGGGATCGAGGCCCACATCGGGCTCTCTGCTCGGCGGGGAGCCTGCTTCCTCCTCTCTTCTCTCTCTCTGCCTGCCTCTCTGCCTACTTGTAATCTCTCTCTCTGTGTCAAATGAATAAAAAAAAACTTTAAAAAAAAAAAAAAAAAAAAAAGCTCTCTTCAGGTTACAAAATGCAAAAGAATAGAACATCCTAATTAATTAATCTGAAAGAATCCCTGTAAATGCCAAAAACTAATGGTACTGGAAGAAGACATGGCTGACATAATTCTAAGTGGAGCATGGTATCCCTGACTTGAGGGACTCAGTAAGAACTCTAGCTGGCCACACATAAAGATACTCTAAATAAAAGTAGTTCCAAGAAATACATTCTATAACAGTTTCTTGGTCCTATTAAACTAAAAATATTACTATCCAGAATCTTGTTTCATTTCAATTCAGTTAACTTCATTTTATAAAGAAGAAAAAAAATATACACATAGGCTCTAGATTACTACACTGGACAACCATGTTTTCATTTCACAAGCAATTACCTCCAATTAGCTTATCTAAATAACAGTATCTTTGTTCTTCGTAAGTTTATAGAACCAATTGTTACTAAGCATTCACAAAAACTTAACATATTTACTGTTGGACTTTAGAAACAATCATAGAAAACATTATCCAGCATCAAATTATTGTGTAAAAAAAAAAAGATCAAAGCATGAAAGGACATGTGATCAGAAAGGTAGCCACTGATGAACAATTCAATAAAGGAGAAATGAGAAATCTATTCACTAAGTCTAACTATTCAAAGCTAACTCTAACCCCTGATTGAATTCTTTCTGGCCAAAGAAAACAACTATAGATGAAAAAGCCATTTGTGCCTTTAATTCACAACAAACCAAAAATAACCTAGGACATAGACGTTTTCCCCTTTAAAATGTATTCTATGAGGCGCCTGGGTCTCTCAGTTGGTTAATCAGCTGCCTTCAGCTCAGGTCATGATCCTAGGGTCCTGGGATGGAGCCCCGTATTGGGCTCCCTGCTCAGCAGAGAGCTTGCTTCTCCCTCTCCCTCTGCCTGCCACTCCTGCTTACTTCTGCTCTCTCTCTCTCTGTCAAATAAATAAATAAAATCTACAAAAAAAAAAAAGTATTCTCTGTATACCACTCAATGTCTTTTACTGTTTGCTCTCATTATACAAGTTTCTATGTACTGTTCTGTCTTACGAGCATCTCCTTCTCTATGAACCTCTACCTGACTTAATTAATTAATTAATTAAGACATGGGGTTGGTGTAGGAGGAGCACAGAGAGAGGGAGAGAATCTCAAGGAGGGTCCATGCCCATTGCAGAACCTGACATGGGGCTCAGTCTCATGATCCTGAGATCATGACCACAGCCAAAAATCAAGTGTTGGACACTTACCCGACTAAGCCACTCAAGGAGCTCCTCTACATAACTTTAGATTTGAGGAGAAGATTGTTGTAAATACAGACTTCAACAAGTAATTCTCAAATGGAAAATAGTATCATCTCCATGGGATTATTTGGAAATATGTAGAGGTGTTTTTTGTTTTGTTTTGTTTTTTAATTGTCACTGGGGGATCTACTGGCATTTAGAGTCCTAAGGTTGCTAAATGAACTGCAATTTATAAGGAAGTATTTCATAACTGGTTATCCAACCCAAAATGCCAATCCCTATTTCATAATGAAACAAAACCAAACTGGCCTGTACATCCATGGATATAGCAGAGCAAACTCATCCTAACAATTTGCTCTATGCCACACCACGGCTTCAGCTAGCTCCCGCTCAGCAAAGTCACTTTGACCACCCCCCCGCCCCCGTTTTCCAAGAGTAATTCCTGCTGCTGCCTCAACCAAAGTTACAGGTTTCCTTATTCATTTAATTCTCTCTGATGTAATGAAAAAATTTGAACTGCTATTTAGAAAGGAGGAATGCCAGAGTAAAAAGCAGCCAGCTACCTGAAGTTTTTTTATCCAAAAGTAACGCTCTGTATTTATGATCCATCTCAAGAATCTATCTTCAAGAACTGGTATCAAAAAGTAATTATTTTCCTTGCTAATGAATAAATAGTAAGTATATACACATATGCAGTTCTACTTTTCTAATGGTTGAAACATGCCACAATTTCACAAGCATCATCCTATAGCTAAATAAACGACCGATCTGCCAATATTTTCTTGAGTCATATGACACGTGAAAATTATTTCAGAAATGAAATCAACCTTTCCTCACAAAAACTCCTTTGAGTTCTCCTTGGTTTTTGGAATTAAAGAAAGACAAAGAGTATCACAAGCCTTTAGGCTCAGAAGGAAGTTCAGAAAACAAACTTTCCCAAAGTAGACTTTTTATAAAGGCTTAAATACAACATCCCTTTTTGAGGACCACTGCAATAGAATAGATATTATAGAAACACTTAGCCTTATATGAAGGAGCTTAGAAATTGTTTTTGTTAATCAATAGTTTCTTTCTACTGTGCTTCTGGAGCAGAGATCTCCCAGGTTTCTCTGTTAGTAGTAGCTTTCTGGCTTGATCCTTGACTAAAACTTAAGCCGTGCCTTTATGACCCTTGACTAAAGATTTTATAAAATTTATAATCAATCTTTTTACCTAAGGGCTTATCTTCTTTTCAATTATTAGTAATCCTGCCCCATAGAATTGTAGTATATGCCAAACAGTAATCATTTTCCTAATCATTTGCTAATTATTTTCCTTCCATTATCTCGTTTACTCTTCATATCAGTTCTAAGATGGGTACTAATATTGTCCCCACTTTATAGATGAGAAAACTGAGGCTGAGACCACTGAATAACTTGCCCAAAACCACTCAGTTAATAAGAGTCAAATCTAGGTCTAGTTGACACCAAACTGCAAGCTCTTAAAGCACGTTAACAACACTATCTGTTGATACTAAAAAATACCCAAATTTTATTTCTTCGTCCAATCCAAAAGAATTGCTATCCACTTCATACAACCACATCTAAGTTCTCCTGCAAAGTGTCCTTAGCACCTCAGAATTTGCTTGGTTTTTACATCATCTAAATTGAAAATTATTTTGAGAAATAGAGACTTATATTAAATCACTGGTAGACAATGAAATCCTGCAATTACATCATATCCATTTACTCAGTAATAAGAATTCTAACTATGATTAACACAGATAAACAATGGGTAACATTTCTCTCATTTTAGCAAACCAGACTAGATTGCATAATAGTATCAAAAAACAGCTACCACTTATTGCTGCTTACTTTGTGTCAGATGCCTAAAGAATCTTATCTCTAATATAGAGGGCATTTATCCCCATTTTACATATGAGGGAACTGAGGCTCAGAAAAAGATCTGTTTACCCGGCTGGTTGCACAGTAAAGCTGGTAATATGAACCCAGATCTGCAAGACCTATACCCTTTCTATTGTAGCAGGAGAAAATGTTTCAGGACACTCTGTAAGAAGCTATTTGGAGGGGAAAAAACCCTGTAAGGCTTTTCTTTATCCCAAACCACCTCCTCTATTATATTCCTGCTAAATAAATTAGTGTCAGTATACACATTTTAAAATTTTAACTTATACAATTACTTACTTTAAAAAGAACCAACAGGCTACAAATATTAAAATTAAATAAGGTATTTATTTTCTATGTATCCTGAGAATAATTCTATGAAACAAATGAGTATGTATTACTGTTAATTTGATATTCGATCTAAGTTAGTAACTGAGATAAAGTGGTTTTAGATATACTAATGCTATTTTATACACATCAATACAAGTTACATCAGAATGTTAACAGAAAACCCTTAGAATGTTGCCTGTTCCAGTAAAATATCCACAAAATCTGTGAGGGCTTACTATATTTAAAATTTTTCAGGGTTCCCTAAATTCAGAGCAATTTTTTTTGGGGGGGGAACCACTCTATTATTTTTAAATTGTGCCATCAGTAGAAGGGAATGGGTTTGTTAATAACAAAATGCTGTGAAATTAGTGAAGGACAAAAAGAATAGAATCACAGGAGACTGGAGTTACACTTGAGGAAGGAGTACAGGTTGGGTGGTTCCCTGGAATGGCAGCATTCTAAGGGTCAGCAGCTACTAAAGCCCCCACCTATTAGTTAAGGGTGATAGTGAAGGGGCAAGGGTACAGTACCTGGTGATGGGCAGGTCGAGGCCCCGCTGCAAACTGAGAAAAGGAGGGAAAACAAACACAAAAGGAAAGGCACAAAGAGTCAGAAAACACCACAACAAAAACCAAAATGTCACACAATATGCCAAAAGAAAAGAACCCACAAGGAAAAAAAAAAACAAAACACAAACAGTCAAAGCTTTGCTGCAGGACAGTGACAGACAGGTACTAAGATTCAACAGGTTAACACTACTACCAGCCACAGTTTGCCATTTATCAGCTGGGAGAGAGACAGCTAAGCTGTTAGGCACGTAAGGGTACCTCTCTGATAGGAATATTAAAAAAAAAAATCCTACAATAAAGCAAAAGGAGGTTTGAAATACTAAATGATTATATTAAGACAAACATGAAAAAGTCAAGGGTGCTTATGCAACTGATATAGCTGGAGGAAATGAGAAAAGCTCTCATATTACAAGAAATAGCCAGGAGGTAATTAAAATGTCCAATAGGAAATAAAGAATGTTAACAGGGCTGATTTCAAATTTACTTAAGTTTAATGGGGTATCTCACACATGAAATGGAAATTTTAGTATCTTCCTTTATTTCTTAAAGAATAAAATTTCATTTATATATCTATAAATATACAAACATATTTATAATATATAAATATATATTTAAATATATAAATAACTATATATATTTAAATACAATTAAGTAGTAAAGTTTAATATCAGGCATACCAAAGGAAATAGCTGGTAAAGAACATCACTCTCTAACATGATTAATCAAAGTGGTATTATTATTATAAGCTCAAGAAGAAAAAAAGAGTGAAAGAAGTCAAATCTCTCAATTTTTATACACAACAGCACAACACTGTCCATATGTACCTACTGCTATCTGATACTGAGAATAAAAACAACAACAAAAAATAACTCCTTAGCCCAATAGAGTGCTTAAAAGCAGATAATACACACTCTCTTACTTTCCCTAGCATACAATGAAAGAAAAAGCTTTCCTACCAATAAAATTTTAAATACTAAACTTCTAGGATCAACTAATTCTTCACCAGACCATTAACTAGACTTCCAATGTGATTTCACTAAAAAAGACAGAGAAAACTATTCGGGACATTGTGTCATGTACTGGCTACTACTACGTTAACTATCAAAATGCTAACCACCCTCTTTAATAGTGAAAAGAAAATATTTACAAAGCAGTTTTGAACGCAAACCACACAGGGCTTTAATGGAATACATTTAAGAAACTAAAATACGTCTTCTGTTATTTCCTAGATAGCCTTCCTTCCGTCCACTCAGCATTACAAGTGAATCTGACTGAAGATTAACTAAGAAACAATCCCTCAAGCTCAGAATTTAAGTTACGTGCAAGAGATGTGGAATTATTTCTCCAAATGCTGTTATTTCACATAAATAATTTTCAAAAAATTGCAGTGGAGGGCGCCTGGGTGGCTCAGTGGGTTAAGCCTCTGCCTTTGGCTCAGGTCATGATCTCAGAGTCCTAGGACTGAGCCCCGCATCGGGCTCTCTGCTCAGCAGGGAGCCTGCTTCCTCCTCTCTCTCTGCCTGCATCTCAGCCTACTCGTGATCTCTCTCTCTGTCAAATAAATAAATAAATACATAAATAAATAAATCTATCTTTAAAAAAAACTGCAGTGGAGCACATGCCACAATGTAGGAGATGGCGGAAGACTGCTTTATTAAAAATTCACCTTAGAAGCTAAAATGTCACCTATTTTTCAAATAATGAAATGTGTCTTAAACACAATTGAAGTTTTTCAGCATAAATTAATGAGCTCTTGATGACCTGTGTTATTAGAGTCTGTTAGGTCAGCCATAGTATTTGCTAACTACTGTAAAAAAGAGTTTTTCAGAATGATGATAAGGGCAACTTTACTTCTTGTGGAACGTCTTCTCTTCATAGAAACTGAGGTCTTATATTTTCAGTTTTCCAAATTATTAAAAGAAAAATGATCATACCTCTACTATGGACACCAAGTTTTAGGAATAGGCATTAACACCCATGAGGTATGAAAGTAGGAAGTGGAAGTGAGATGTTTCTTCATGACGCTTTTTTTTTTTTTTTTGCCCCAGGGGTACAGGTCTGTGAATCACCAGGCTTACACCTTTTACAGCACTCTTTTGAAGGAAATGCAAGAGAAGGGACAACGTTAAAAAATTAACCTGAGTACAGCAGTACCTGTCTTATCACTGTTCCACAGAAAGGTCTCATTTCTAAGGCTCTAAAATAAAAGTTGCAACTTCATATATTTGGAAGGTTCCAGTCAAAAGAGAACTTACTACGAGCAAGAGAAGTACCCTATAAAATTACACATATATTAAAAAATCAAAAAACAAAAAAAACCAAAAACAAAAAAACCCAAAAACACAAGTTAGTGGGAAAGTACCCTAGTCTATTTTGCACTAGTCACCATTGGCTATTGAGCTTTCCACTTGGAATGACAACAGTCTTAATCCTATGGGTAACTGTAAGCAACAGAACAAACTGTAGTCGCTGCTGGCTCATATTAAAAACAGAAACTTTCATTTCTTTCTTTTATTTTTTAAAGGGTTTTTAGATGGTGAGGACTATAGATATTAAGGAAAGCAGCCTTCTGTGAACTTGGATCCAATGTTAATGCCACCCACCCACCCATCCACCCATTCACTCTCTATTCTGTGCACAGTTGGCAACAGGGCATGGCCAACATAACACTGTTGTATCTTTGGCATTTATCACCACAAAATATAACCAGTGGATACAGGTCACTGCAAAAGCCAAACTGTTCCCCCTCTTCCAATAAGGCATTTAATAGATACTTTGGAGACTATTTAAAAATAAACTATTGTTTAAAGAGTTCCAGTATATCCAAAAAATGGAACAGATAGGTAGCTAATCAGTAAGTACCTTTTTGCTTTTAAACAGATTTTCAATAATATCAATTAAACTAAGATATATCAAATAGAAATATGGACACAAAGATAACCTGAAAGGGGGTGGGGAGCCACTTGAAGCCACTTGGATTGCAAAGGCAGCTGTCCAGGGAAGAACAGAAGAGCCTAAACTGTGCAATTGCCAATGGCCCATTAATGCAGAAATAGAATGGAGTAAGCTTTAACTGCTCTACAAAGCCAAGGGAAGGGTCCCTTCCTTAGTGCAACAGCTTACCTCTCCTCACCAGTTGGGATAGCTGTGGGATGGATGAGACTAGACTATGGCAACTTGGGATGTAGAAAGAAAATGCAATCCTGTCAAATTTCATATCCCAACTTCACCCTCCCAGCACCAACACAAATGAAATAAAGAAAACTGGACCCAAAACAACCAGCAAGAGTAGTCTAGGGTTTGCTAGTCTTGCACTTGTTTTGGGATATGTAATGGAATGTTATGTGTGTGGTTTTTAGTAATGGGGGTGGTAATGGTCACTAGCAGAGCAGATGGCAAAAATTGCATAGAGGATAGTATCTGAAGAGTTTATGACCACAGAAAAATGGCTGACAACTACAGACAATTTCCTCTTTGATATTCAATTACAAAATGGAAAGAGGTAAAAAGAAGCCTTGAAATTTATCTTTTATTATCAAATTTATCTGAAAGGGATATCCCTCTTTGAGTTTAAAATAAAGAAAGATCTAAACCCCAAATTACTCCTGTCTAATTCCCAATCAAGAAGACCCACCCAATTTGTTATTCTTTTCCCCACTATGCCTGGCAGAAACTGCCATGCTAGGTTACACTTTCAGAGAAGAAGCAATCAAAGCATTTCTGTTCATCAGCCAATAAATGGATGTGGTCAAAAATAATGAGTGCCAGAGGCACCACTGCCTGCAAGAAGTACAGTTTGTTATATTGCTTACAATGCAGTATTTTATCCAGCCTCTTCCAGCCAAGGACCTGTAAACGGGAGTCTGTTCCAAAACCTTCCTCCTCTTCCAGTTGTCTGTGCAATGTATTGGCACTGTTCTGCTGGGCTGTCAAAAAAACTGGTTTAGAGATGCAGCTCTTCAGTCAGGTTTTGCGCCAGTTCTAACCATGTTAATTTCTTTTCTTTCAATAATTATAAAAGAAGGGTGGGGGTGAAAAGGGCCATAGAATTCTTTGCAATAAGAGCTTACCATAATGTTCCATGTTTAATGACTAGAAGCAGGGCCTATCTAAATTAATCTGATGAGATCTCAGGCCCACTCCAAGTATTCAAGTATCCACATCCCAAAACCACTCTCAGAACACAACTTGCATCAGACATCTTGTTGATCATTTCAGCAAAAAAAAAAAAAAAGAAAAAAAAAGAAAAAAGAAAAAGAAAGACAAACAAACTGGCAACTAGGACCAAAGTCCCACCTCTTTAGAAAGGTTCTTCCACCCCCTGGGGAAGAACCAGGATCTAAGAACAGGTATTGGAGAAGAGGGCAATAGGGAAAAGGAAGACAGGAAGAGGGTAAGAAAGAGATTACATTTTGGTGCAGTCTATGATCTCTAGTCCTTTGAGCAATCTTTCATAAATTTCAACATTTCTCAGTTCATGCATAAAACCAAATGAATAGGAGCTAATGCAATGAAATACCCCCATACTACAGGCAAAAAAGCAGGGTGGGGAACCAAAAGAAGATACCTGTACTCTGAGGAAAACACAGAGCTGAGATACAAGTAGGGATGTGAGATACAATGTGAGATGTTACAGAAGCACCTTCTGGCAAAAACTAGTCATGCAGGGCAGGAAACGACGTTCTAAGGAATGGACAGCTGAAGCCACTATATACTTTTGTGAAACAGAAGGATGAACCTAGAGTAAATTCTCAGTCTTTGCAATATTTATTGCAATCCATGTAAAGGATGAGCAAAGAGGATGATAGCATTTTAATTTGTGTGACAATTTATTTACCATCTGAAAAAATGAATACACCATTGGTGTATGTCATGCGTATGTCCAAACTGTCAAAATGATTAGAACTGATCTAGTGACACCAATTCAGAAATCTTACTTCCCAAACCACTGAAATTTGAGTCTAATTAATGAAATTTAATTTACTTTTAAAATCACTGTGCTTTACTCTCCTCCTGAATTGTGAATACAACAAATTAAGAGCTGAAATGAACTTGAATGCAACCAGATTAAAAAAAAAAAGAATCATGCCACAGAAAAGTAAAAGAAGACAAAAAGCTCCATTTCTTCTTTCTCTCAACAAATTTAAATTATTCTTATACTAAAAGTCTAAAAATGTGGTGCTGACCAATAATAAATAATAATAATAATAACAACAACAAACTGTGCTTGGAACAAGTTTCCAAAAACAAGTAAAAATTTTAGCCAAAGGAACCCAAGCTCCTAAAAACACAAACTTAAATTGAGAACATTATCTAGAACAAGCTTCTGTGTACTTACCGGAGAACGGGTTTGAGGTTGTGAATTCATTGTCTGAGGGGCTTGAGGGTATACCAACGTGGTTGGACCTGCATTCTGTCCAGAGGGATATGGGGTCTGTCAAAAAATGGCAAGAACAATATCATATTTTGAATATATATGGCAAGGTAACTCAAAGTATTAAAAAGAAATTTATACAAGTATTTACTAGTATGGTTTACGCCTCTACTTTTAAAAACTTATCTTTACCACAATTTGCAGCAATTCGGAATCAGAGTGGCATTTTTTAGAGGTTACCTTAAACACCTCCTGATAAGGAGACATCTGCAACGCAATGACTAGGTACAATGATTTGATAACTGAAGTACAAAGAGCACTCACTGTCAACTCATCTATTTCTGAAACGGACAGACCATGCCACAAACAAAATCGAACATGGCTGAGAGAATGTGTTACTGCTGTGGTGAGCTTTCCAAAGTACCTACAAGCAAAGAAAACCATTGAGGAAGAAATCCCAGAGCCAAATTAGCAGTTCACTAGGTTAACTGCTATATTATTGCTGTTCTCTTCTACTGCTTACACTTTCACCCTTTTACATGACCATTTCTTTACATAAAAATATATAGTCAATATGAACTTTAGATAAAAGCATGGGGTAAGTGGTATTATGTACTAACTTACCACAGGTTTCCTGAAAATAAGAGTATAAACTTTTCTTTATGAACCCATGTTAAATACTACAAACTAGTATTCTATGTGCTACTTAATCCAGAAAAAAAAAAAAAAGGAAAAACTTGTAACATGTTTAAAATGAAATAAGGGCAATAGCAATGGACACAGAATCATAGGAATTGGCTTCAAAACCTAACCGCCACTTACTTGGGCAAGAAATTTATGTTCCCCATGAATGTAAAAAATAATAACTAATCTACTTCACAAGGAAGTTGCTAAGATTAAATGAGGAAAAATCAATTACTATACAATCACCTTTTATTACCACAGTGCCAATTCTACAAATAAGGAAATCAAAGGTCAGAAAATTCGAGTGTAAGGGCACCTGGATGGCTCAGTTAGTTGAGTATCTGACTCTTGGTTTCGGCTCAGGTTGTAATCTTATGGGTTAAGAGACTGAGCCCCATGTTAGGCTCCACACTCAGTGGGGAGTCTGCTTGAAATTCTCTCCCTCTTCTCCCACTGGCAAGCTCGTTCTCTTTCTCCCTTTTTCTCTCTCAAATAAATAAGTCTTAAAAAAAAATACAAGTGTCTTACCCAAGGTAACCAAGTAAATGGCATCTCTAGAAACTATTCTACCTGCTTTAAAAGAAAATTCTACAATTTTTAGCATCTGCTGACTATTTAGTGGCAGTTCAGCTGGGATTAACAATTTAAAGCAAATGTTTAAGGGGTGGATGGCTCAGTCAGTGCAGCATGCAACTCTTGATACTGCAGTCATGAATTCAAGCCCCAAACTAGGGGTAGAGATTACATCAAAAAATAAATAAATAAAATCTTCAAAGCTAATCTTTGAAAACTTTATCATAACTTTTAAATAATGAAAACAAAACAAAATTAATGAAAAAGTTTCATACTGGACACAGAGGATAATTTGCAATCTTTGAACATGGTAACCTTATACCCATCTCTATAACCGAAATTAAGGTTCCACATCAAGTTAATTTCCCTTTTCACAACAGATATACTAAATCTGACCACACATTGAAAATTATGACAGAAAGTATCTCAAATCTATCAAATAGGTGATAATTGCATCAAATATGACCCAAATGTTAGCCACAGATTTCTCATCAAAGATCATTTTTAGCACTGTTTGAAAAATCAAGTTTATGTGTATGTATCATACTCAAACTCTAAAAGGTTGGAGGTTGACTATTTCAACTTAAAGTTAACTCTCTAATTGAAGTTAACTATTTCAACATAAGAGAGGCGAGTGGATTTCTTTGCCAATTTGAATGCCTTATATTTCTTTTTGTTGTCTGATTGCTGAGACTAGGCCTTCTAGTACTATGTCGAACAATAATAGTGAAAGTGGCCATCCCTGTCATGTTCCTGACCTTAAGGGAAAAGCTCTCAAGTTTTTCCCCATTGAGAATGACATTCACTGTGGGCTTTTCATAGACGGCTTTTATGATACTGAGGTATGTTCCCTCTATCCCTATAGTTTGAAGAGTTTTAATCAGGAAAGGATGCTGTATTTTATCAAGTGCTTTTTCTGCATCAGTTGAAAGGATAATATGGTTTTTGTCTTTTATTAATGTGCTCTAACACACTGATTGATTTCTAAAAGTTGAACCACCCTTGTATCCCAGATAAATCCCACCTGGTCGTGGTGAATAATCTTTTTAATGTACTGTTGGATCCTATTGGCTAGGAATATTTTGGCAACCATGTTCATCAGGGATACTGGTTTGTAATTCTCCTTTTTGATGGGGTCTTTATCTAGTTTGGGGATCAGGGTAATGCTGGCCTCATAGGAAGAGGAAATTTTCCTATTATATCTATTTTTTTGAAACAGCTTCAATAGAATAAGTATTATTTCTTCTTTAAAGGTTTCGTAGAATTCCCCTGGGAAGCCATGTGGCCCTGGACTCTTCCTTTTCGGAGGTTTTGATTACTGCTTCAATTTCCTTGCTGGTTATTGGTGTGTTCAGATTGTCTATTTTTTCCTATTTCAGTCTTAGTAGTTTGTAAGTTTCCAGGAATGTGACCATTTCTTCTAGATTGCTTAATTTGTTGGCATGCAGTTGTTGGTAATAATTTCTAATAACTTTCTATTTCATTAGTGTTAGTTGTGATTTCTACCCTTTCATTCATGGTTTTATTTGGGTCCTTTCCCTTTTCTTTTGGATAAGTCTGGCCAAAGGTTTACTGATCTTACTAAATTACTTCAAAGAACTAGTTTCTAGTTTCATTGATCTATTCTGTTTTTCTGGTTTCTATTTCATTGATTTCTGCTCTAATCTTTATTATTTCTCTTCCACTGCTTTGGTTTAGGCCTTATTTGCTGCTCTTTTTCCAGGTCCTTTAGGTGTAAGGTTAGCTTGTGCATTTGGGATTTTTCTAATTTTTTAAAAGAGGCTCGGATGGCTATGTATTTCCCTCTTAGGACCGCCTCTGTGGCATTCCATAGGTTTTGGACCGATGTGTTTTCATTCTCATTAATTTCTATCAGTTGTTTAAGTTCTTCTTTAGTTTCCTGGTTGACCCAATCATTCTTTAGCAGTATGCTCTTTAACTTCCAAGTATTTGAGTTCCTTCCAAAATTTTTCTTGTTATTGAGTTCCAGTTTCACAGCATTGTGGTCTGAAAATATGCAGGGGGTAATCTCAATCTTTTGGTACTGGTTGAGACCTGGTTTGTGACCCAGTACGTGGTCTATTCTGGAGAAAGTTTTGTGTGCACTGGAGAAGAATGAGTATTCTGTTGTTTTAGGATAAATATTCTGTATATATCTATGAAGTCCATCTGGTCCAATGTGTGGTTCAAAGCTTGTTTCTTTGCTGATCTTCTGCTTAGATGATGTCCATTGCTGTGAGTGGAGTGTTGAGTTCTCCTACTATTAATGTATTGTCAACATGTTTATTTATTTTGGCTATTAACTGGTTTATACAACTGGCTGCTCCCATGTTGAAGGTATATTTACAACTGTTACATCTTCTTATTGGATAGACCTTTTAGGTATGATATAGTGTCCCTCTACATCTCTTACTATGGTCTTTGGTTTAAAATTGAATTTGTCTGATATGAGGATTGCCAACCCAGCTTTCTTTAGAGGTCCATTAGCATCGTAAATGGTTCTCCAACCCCTCACTTTCAATCTGGAGGTGTCCTTAGGTTCAAAATGAGTCTCCTGTAGACAGCATAAGGATGAGTCCTGCTTTCTTATCCAATCTGAAACCCTGTGTCTTTTCATGGAAGTGTTCAGCCCATTTACATTCAGTGTACCATGGAAAGATATGAATTTAGTGCCATTTTATTGCCTGTACAGTCTGTTTCTGTAGATTTTCTCTTTCTTTCTGGTCTACGTGATTTATAGGTTGCTCTTCACTTACAGAATCCCCCTTAATTTTTCTTGCAGGGCTGCCTTGGTGGTCACATATTCTTCCAGGTTCTGCCAGTCCTGAAAGCTCTTTATCTAGGCATCTGTTCTGAATGACAGCCTTGTTGGGTAAAGTATTCTTGGCTGCATGTTCTTTTCATTTAGTATCCTGAATACATCTTGCCAACCCTTTCTGGCTTGCCAGCTTTCTGTGGATAGGTCTGATGTTATTCTGATGTTCCTCCCTCCATATGTAAGAAATCTCTTCCCTCAAGCTGCTCTCAGGGTAGCTTCCTTGGCTCTAAGATTTGCAAGTTTCACTATTATATGTTGGGATGTTGACCTATTTTTATTGAATTTGGGAGGGGTCCTCTCTGCCTCTTGGATACAAATGCTTATTTCCCTCCCCAGATTAGGGAAGTTCTCAGCTATGATTGGCTCAAATATACTTTCTAGTCTTCTCTCTCTCTCCACCTCCTCAGGGAGCCCAATAATTCTGACAATGGTATATTTCATGGCATCATTTCATTGATCTCTCTATTTTCATGGGCTACTAGCTGCCTATCCCTATTTTCCTCAGCTTCCTTCCTATCAGTTTTTTTCTAGATCACTGATTCGCTCTTCTGCCTCATTTACCCTGGCTGTTAGAGTATCCGGTTTAGACTGCATCTCATTCATAGCCTTTTTAAGTTCGGCCTGATTAGATCTCATTTCTGCCCTTAGAGATTCTATATTGTCACTAATGCTTTTTTCAAGCCTAGCTATTGACTTCATGACTGCTATCCTGAATTCTATCATTGACACCTTGCTTATATCCATATCCCTTAGTTCTGTGGCAGAGGACATTGTTTCTGGTTCTTTTCTTTGATGAGAGTTCCTCCTCCTAGTCATTCTGTCAACGGATGGCTAAGTGAATGAACAGAGTCCAAAATCAACAACGACCCAAGCTAGATGCACTCGCAAAACCTGGAGGGGTCAGATGCCACCATCGAAAAAAACAACGCCAAAATGAAACGCAAAAATAGAATTTTAAAAATTGAAAAATTTTAAAAAAGCGAGGCTATAATCTCTCAGTGTGGACAAAGCAGGGTGTTTCAGTTGTTCCTGGGTGTATTTTGGTCTGTCTTAGAGGACACCACATCCCAAAATTACAAGGAAAGTAAAACTTGTACATATATAAAAAGGTAAAACTGAATAGAGTGAAGAAAAGGACTAAAATAAAGCATATAACTATAAAAAAAGTATAGGTGTGTAAAAATACAAGTTTAAAAGTATGAAAAATAAGCTGATAGAACAAACATCTAGCTACAATGAGGAGAAGAGAAAAAGAAAAATACAACAGAGAAAAAGCATGAGAAAAGAAAAAAAAAAGAATTATATCTGAAAAATAAACAAGTCATGAGGCCATGCCTGGAACTCAATATACAATTTTCCCCAGTGTTGGGATTTTACAGTCTTATAGGATCCACAGGATTCTCACCCACCTATTCTTCCAGCCTGTATTCTGGGGGAGGGGCCTGCTGCACTGTTTCTCAGGTAACCCTGCCTGTGCAGAGATGCTCCACTCACTGTCAGGTGGATGGGCTCAGTGGAAACCAGTCTTCTGTATGCCTTTTGTTCCTTGGTGCTTTCCCTGCCTCTTCAGAGGATCAGAGCAAAAATGGCCACAGCCAAACCTCTGGCCCAGAGCAGAAAAATCTCAATCTGCTCTCTTTAATAGACCTTCCAGGACAAACAGTCTCCACTTCTGCATGTGTCGCTGAAAACTGTAGCCTTCTGTGGTGCATGCCCACTCCAACTCTCTCTGAGGTAGTCTCAGAGGCCCAGGAGTGCCACTGCCCTCTATGATTCTAAAACCATGAGCGGCTGTGGGCTTGTGTATACACCCGAAACTCCAGAATCAGGTCTGCATTCTGTTTTAAAGCCTTTTCAAGGCTACTACCATTCTGCAATACTATGCAGAATACTATGCATTCTACCATTTTTGCCTGGTCAAAGGCTCAGGTTCCAGATTTTTTCAGGCTGTTCAAGGAAAGAGCAGTTATCGACTGGCCTGGCTCCTGGTTTATGGCAATCGGGAGATGAGAGTCCCTTCCTGGGCTCGCTAACCATAACCTGCTTCCTGGCTCCAGTGCTCAGACACTACTGTTTGAGGAATCCCCTTTTGCTCTGTGGTCCCTCCTAACCTGAGACCACAGTGCCCTACCTAGAATTTTGCCTTTTCATTTCCTGAGCCCCCATCAGAGAGGTATGTCTCTCACTAGAGCAAATTTCTAAGGGTTCTGATTTTGGACTCTGGTGGTATATCCCTTTCAAGGTACCAGTTTATGGAAGCTCCCTCCCTGTTCTGTTCATCTTCTGATATCTCCCCACCGAATCACGACTCCAAACATCCTACCTTGCAAAAAGCAGTCGCTTTTCTGCTTGTAGAGATCCAGGTATATATTCATACATCTAAGGTTGATCCCGTGGGTGTTCAGAATGGTTTGACAGATATCTCACTAAATTCAGGGGACCAGTTGAAATAGGATCCCCTACTCCTCTGTCACCTTGCCTCCTCTCCAAGAGGGATAAGTGGATTTCTTATCAACTCTGTCTGCACTCTAGGTTGAAGAGTATTTCATCGAGTTTGATGAGAACATTTGGATATAGTTATAAAATACAGCACCAATTTCATTCTTTATCAAATTAAAGGGAACAACTGTTAAGAAAGCCATATTCTCAGTGGTAAGGCTTGTTGGTTTTAGGAAATCCTTGACACTTTATTCTCAACATTTAGTTGATGTTGGTTGAAGCAAAAGCTTCTGACTGTCAAGATACTAAATACAACATAGAGAAGTATAACTTAAAAAAAGTACAGAAATGTTCTTTTATTCTTAAAGAAGTTACATGAGAATTTTGCCCTCCCACAGCTAAAGTACTACAAAAAGGAAGAGCACCCTAATTTGTTTTCAGAGAAGATGCTGAAAATATGCATAGTGGCCATATCTGACCTTATTCAAAATTTTCACTAATATCTGCAACACTGGAGCCATATAACACAACACACCTACAGTTAACGGAAAAAGGTGTATGTGAATTATCATTCAGAAACAAGTTCTTTCATTAGATAATACACCATTCCTGGCAACTTATTTTCCCTTAGCTTGGAATTACTATTTTAAACAGACAAAAAATAATCAAGTACTTCTTCTACTCAAATTATATGTATGCCAAGAGCAGATTCATATTCTACACAAGCAGTTTCACAAAGCATAAAATCTAAACACAAAGCATAATATATGATGACAGCCACATACAGAAGTGATTCCACTTTCACAACGTATGCCACTGTGTCATTATGGGATTTTAACAGAAGCACAGATAAAGGAATTTTGCCAATAGCTCACTTAGCTTTTTCTCAGAGGATTATTCAACTCTTTGTGGCTGCTTTTAGAAATTTCTTTGGAGGGCGCCTGGGTGGCTCAGTGGGTTAAAGCCGCTGCCTTCGGCTCAGGTCATGATCCCAGGGTCCTGGGATCGAGGCCCACGTCGGGCTCTCTGCTCAGCAGGGAGCCTGCTTCCTCCTCTCTCCTCTCTCTCTGCCTGCCTCTCTGCCTACTTGTAATCTCTCTCTCTGTGTCAAATAAAAAAATAAATAAAATCTTAAAAAAAAAAAAAAAAAAAAAAAAAAGCACTTTAAAAAAAAAAAAAAAAAAAAAAAAAACTTAAAAAAAAAAAAAAAAAAAAAAAAAAACCCTTTAAAAAAAAAAAAAAAAAAAAAAAAAAAGAAATTTCTTTGGAATGATATAAATTTTACCTGTCAATGCTGCAAACACTGCAACTGTGAAAGGTGTGCCTAGGTTTTTTCCTCGCTTCTCTACATATAATGACCTGATACACCAAGTTTATTAAGTCATTCTGCAATAACTTGCTTAATATAGTACAATACTTTGTTGGAAAATATTGCAAATATTTAAATAGGAACATTCTATAAACATGTTTCATATTAAATGAATAGAGGACTAGGGACCAATCAACAGAGTATCATTTCAATAGTCATCACAGGTTTTGTTTGCACGTTTTTTTTGCACCTTCACAGGAATTACAAAGACTTACTTCTCCAAGGACATATATTTGAATTATTCATAATTAAACTGCCAATCACTTCAATGTCCAAGTTTACATGAGTTACAGACTTTTATGAGTTACAGAATTTTATGTTTCAATGAACCTTCCTAAGTCACTGATACCTTTTTATCAATTTGAGGAAATAACACAATAGTAACAAAAACTAGCAAATGGAGTTAACTGACAAACTGTTAAAAGAATGCCAGTAAAAAAAAAAAAGCCAACCAAAACAGTTTCTGTGCTGCAGACATAACCTTTAAGTTAATAACTATTTAAGAAACAGTGATTTGGATATTTAAAGATAAAAATCTGAGGGTAAATTCCGTTACAAGACAGAACACCATAACACAGCATCTTAGGTCCAGATGTGATGTTCTTTAAAATATAAATGTATGAAAAAAATCAACAAGGATTTTCAATTTTTACAATATAATACAGTGGACTTAAACCAACAAAAATAATTAAAACAGGGGTTGCCTGAGTGGCTCAGTCCATGATCTCAGGGTCCTGAGATTAAGCCCCACGTTCGGCTCTGTGATCAGTGGGAGTCTGCTGGAAATTCTCCCTCTCTCTTTGCCCCTCCCCCTGCTCACTCACATTCTCTCTCTCTCTCTCTCTCTCTCAAACAAATAAATAAAATTTAAAAAAAATTAAAGGGGAGCCTGGGTGTCTCAGTCTGTTAAGCATCTGGCTTTGGCTCAGGTCATGATCCCAAGGGTATTGGCACTGACCTCTACACTGGGATCCCTGCTCAGTGGAGAGCCTGTTTTTCCTTCTCCCGCTTCCCCTGCTTGTGCTCTCTGTCATATAAATTTAAAAAATCATTAAAAATTATAAGATTCTTGTGTAAGACTGATGATTCACAGACCCGTACCCCTGAAGCAAATAATACATCATATGTTAATTTAAAAATAAATAAATAATAAGATTCTCCTACTTAAGACTCTTCCTTCACCTGAAACAAATACAACCATAATGACTAAATTCAATATTGTGAATGTGTGCATGAACATGCAAATCTGATTGAAAAATGAAGTTGCAGGTCATCTGGGTGGTGCAGCTGGTTGGGAGACCAATACTTGGTTTTGACTCATATCGTGATCTCAGGGTCACGGGATCAAGCCCTGTGTGGGTCTCCATGCTCAGAATAGAGTCTGCTTGAGATTCTCTCTCCCTCTGCCCCTCCCCATGCTTTCTCTCTCAAATACATAAATCTTAAAAAAAAAAATTAAGTTCCCACAACTTTCTGAGGAGCTAATAGATAATACCTACCAAATTTCACTTATTAAAATTTTTTTTAAGTTTTTTTTTTTTTTTTTGACAGAGAGAGAGAGAGAGATCACAACTAGGCAGAGAGGCAGGCAGAGAGAGAGGAGGAAGCAGGCTCCCTGCTGAGCAGAGAGTCCAACTCGGGGCTCGATCCCAGGACCCTGAGATCATCATGACCTGAGCCGAAGGCAGAGGCTTAACCCACCGAGCCACCCAGGTGCCCCTCACTTATTAAAATTTTTATTCCAGTAAAGTTAACAATAGTGTTACATTAGTTTCAAGTGTACAATATAGTGATTCAACAATTCACACCACATCTTCATTATTCATCCATTTATCAATGGACACTTGGGCTGCTTCCATAATTTGACTATTGTAAATAATGGTACATATGTCCTTTTGAACTAGTATTTTCATAGTCTGACATTTTAAATAAGCTTATCCATTTGGCACACAAATTCATTTCAAGGAGCAGATATATTCAGGGCCCCTGGGTGGCTCAGTCATTAAGCCTCTGCCTTCGGCTCAGGTCATGATCCCAGGGACCTGGGATTGAGCCCCACATCTGGCTGCTCTGCGGGAAGCCTCGGGGGGAAGCCTGCTTCACTCTCCCTCACCCTCCCTGCTTCTGTTCCCTCTCTGTCTCTCTCTCTCTCTCTCTCTCTCTCTGTCAAATAAATAAATAAAATCTTTACAAAAAGAAAAAAAAAGGAACAGATATATTCATAAGGCCAAATAAAGGGGAAGCATGCTGGGCGCCAGGGTGGCTCAGTTGGTTGAGTGACTGCCTTCAGCTCAGGTCATGATCCTGGAGTCCTGGGATTGAGTACCACATCAGGCTCCCAGCTCCATGAGGAGTCTGTTTCTCCCTCTGACCTTCTCCTCTCTCATGCTCTCTCTCACTCTCTCTCTCTCAATAAATAAAGTCTTTTTTTAAAATTATTTGCCCCAGGGGTACAGGTCTGTGAATCATCAGGCTTAAACCTTTCACAGCACTCATCATCGCACAAACTCTACCCAATGTCCATAACCCACCCACCCGATCCCT